>CAUOFW020000737.1:1011954-1103969 GCA_963454935.2 Ilex paraguariensis | reverse complement strand
CTCTCTCTCTCTCTCTCTCTCTCTCTCTCTCTCTCTCTCTCGCTCTCTCTTGTCACCATTCCACCACCACCTTTTCTTTCCTTTGTCATTTTTCTCCTCAAGCCTCCTACTCTTCCAGAAACATACGAGCGACTCAACGACGCACGTTTACTAGCGTACTCCTCAGCTTCAACTGGGGAACAAGCAACTCTACTCAACACTAAATACACTCAAAGCTTCACAAATTGTCTAAGAAACACAGACATGGACACAGGATACTGATACGACACGACATTTCTCAAAAAAGTGAGACACAGACACGTTGGGAACACGCTATAGATAATTGTGTTTTATATATAAAATTATATAATTTATTGCAAATATAGTGATAATGATATATTATTCATGAAAAATTGTAAATGTTATGTTTAGTCATCTAGTGTGATTTTTTAAACTAAAGCATCATAATAGTCAATAATCATCAATTTTTTTTGTAGACAACATATATCCAACATATATAATTTAAATGATTGCTATTATTTTCTTAATTTCTCTTTTTTAGAACTTTTATGCATCTTTACTTTTATTGTTATATTTTGATTACAATTTTAACATGTCTAGTGTTAATAATTACATGTTTTTTCATAATATAAGACACTTATTAGTTAAATTTAAAAGTTTTGTTAATCACTTATTAATACAATTATTGTTTATGGTCTAAACAAGTGTCGGACACGCCACCAAAGAAATATCGGACACGTGTCCAAAATTAGAATTTTATAATTTAAGTATGGACACATATAAAAGAATATCGGACATGTGTCCGAAAAATGTCCAACACAGATACGCCACCTTCTTGAGAGTGTCCATGCTTCATAGCAAATTGTCAATGAAAAATGGTCCCACCTCTGATTCAAGGGAACACTGGCAATGGCGGAAGGGCAAAGCCCATGACACATAGCAAGTGGCTGTAGATAAAGGGAACTAACACAATATGGTGGCACGATAAATGAGTTGGCATCAAACCATTTTATATATAAAAAAATATATATAATGAACATTTTGGTAATCTTTTACAATAGATTTTTTGTAATGTCCAGAAGACATTGGATTCAATAAGATTGACTTGACAGTGTGTTATCACAACTAGGAAGCATGGTCGTGGTGGCTGATTGGGGGTGTTTCTGTTTGTGATTGAATTGATGAAATGAGGTGGTGGTGGTTTTTGGGGTTCATGATTGGGGGAGGCAATGTTAATGATGGTGGAATGTGGGAATTATATTGGTAGTTGAGTTGATGAAATGAAGAGGTTGTGGGAGCAATGGTGGTTGTGATTGATGTGGTTGGTGATTTTTGGATGGCCATTTTGGTGGTAATGGATTTTGCATTTTTTTGTGATGGGGTATTCCTAACAGTTACTGTGTTTGTAATTGTTGTTGTGATGATGATGATATTTTCTTTCATAACAGAGAAGGTGAATTCCTCTGTGTTTGTGTTGCTGGAAAAGTGTGTGTGTGAGGGAGGGAGTGTAATTGGAGAGAGAAGGTGATAATAAAGAAGAGCCTTGTGTGGGTGCAGAGTTAGGTCTATTCAAGTCAAAAATAACAGATGTTTGAACTTAGGACAATTTGGATGCAAGACTACAGGCTGTGTGTACCTCTTGTGATGCATCCAATAGGGGTATCATAGTAATTATCCCTTTGTTATATCATATATCTTCCATAATACTAGTCTAGGACTAGGCATCGGCAAGGGTATATGTTTCTATCAAAGGCGATACACCAGAAATGAGATCCACCAACATCCATTCACTAGTCAAGGGGTGGCTTCATGAGACATCTTCCATTACCATTATGAGGTGCCACTCCTGAGGATAACAAAAACTAGTGGTTGCAAGTGATGGTCAAAGGGTTGCGGACCACCTACCACGTTAAGGTCTACCTTACTTTGACTTTGTCTTATAGTTATAGTGGACCCAATGATTATATATTGGACTATACCAACATATGCAAATGATTAGCATAATCACCAATGGTACAGAGACACGGGTTGCAATTTAAGCTCTAGAGTCTACAAACCCTAAGTTAGGTGTTGACCGGGCAAAAGCATAATTCGTTTCAGTAGCACTTTGTGGTACGGTCAATGTGCCGACAAAGAAGAGCAATTACGCTGTTCGGGCAGGCGCGTTCTGACGAGAAGAGCTAAAGCTTCGACAGGGTTATATTTTACTTCAGGCCCATACCGTTCTTTTATCGAATAGCCCCATGTGGGCGGAACCAATACACAACATCCTCAACGCGGTGAAGTGATACGTATAAAAATCACCATGCCAGTATGTTTCAAATCTCTAGCACATTCACTCTGAATTCCAACTCTGCACAAAAATCAAAGTAAGCTCTTGTTGGAAAATGGCTTTGGAGATTCCAGTCGAAGCAAAATTCATTGTGGCATTTGGTTATTAGAAGTAAGTATGGTTTGTTGACTAATGAATGGAATGCTAATAGGGTTGAAAGAGGTAGCTTCCGAAATCCATGGAAATTCATTTCCCAAGGATTACCATCATTTTCTCAAAAGGTTAGTTTTGTTGTGGAAAATGGGAAAAGAGTACGATTTTGGGAGGCCTTGTGGATTGGGGGGTCAACCTTATCTTGTTTTATTTCCTCGGCGTTATAGCCTTTCATATTATCATCACTCCCGTATTACATCAATGGTTGGATCTTTTTCTAATCCGATTGCATGGGACTTTGGTTTCTGTAAGAGTCTTGACGATAGGGAAACTTTGGAATTGGTCCCACTTCTTTCTTTATTTGGTAATTTAAATTTGCATCTTGAGTTAATTAAAAAAGAAATTGGATCATTGATTTTTTTTTTTTAAGAGATTTAGGATCATTGATTCAACAGGCTTGTTCTCTTGTAAATCTTACTTTGATTCTTTGATTGATGACATCACTCTCCCAATTTTTTATCTATCTTTGAAGATATGGAAGGCTAAGGTGCATGGGTCATTGCTCATGGAAAGCTTAACAGTAATGATTTGCTTCAAAAAAGGAGACCTCATACTTGTCTCTCTCCTAGATGGTGTGTTGTGTGCAAAAAGGATTGCGAGAATGTGAACTATTTGTTTTTGCATTGGCCTTATGGAATAAGTTGTTTGAAATGACGGGGCTTTCTTGGGTGGTTCCAAATTCAATCTCAACTATGTTGTGTGTGGATTATAAAGGATTTGGAAGGAAAAGTACGGGAAGCACTCTTTAGGAATGTGTTGTTTTTTGCAAGTATTTGGGTGATTTGGTTGGAGAGAAATTCAAGAATTTTTTTAGGATAAGTATGAAGTGTTTGATGGCCTTTGGAACCGAATTCACTTTCTAGCAACTTTTGGGGCATCAGTTTCAAAGGAGTTTGTAAATATCCCTCTATTTGGAATATTGGCGAATTGAAAGGCAACTTGTGATTGATTTGTTTGCTTTTTCTCTATGTACTGTTTTTTATGGATTGTATCTTGGATGGATTACTTGTCCATCCATGAGTTTCACATGTACGCTATTTTTCTTTTAATAAAATTGTGTTTCCTATCAAAAAAAAATCTATGGAAATATGAAGAACTTTACCAGCAGCCTTTGTGACAAAACTCAAAAGCAGTTTAAGTGCTTATGATTAATGTCTTACTATATCTCATCCAGCATAAGTGCTTCCATGCAAAGCTGGTCCACAAAAGGTTTCTATGTTTCATGACAAGAAGAAAAATTACAAATCAAGGGCAGATCTAGTTAAAGCATTGCTGTTATTATCACTGGTTAGCACCTATGTCATATCTTGTCCAAATACTGATTTTATTTGAATAAATGATCACATGATACTTAACCACGATTTGAATTGTCATTATGTCATATCAATGGCAAGGTAAGCCATCCAAAATGGAAATGTAAGTATAACAAGTGATTCTAAATTTTCAAGCACAAGAAATTGCCTTTATTGTATCGATGGGATACATTAAAGAAGTAGACAGTGCAGAACAGAGGCCTCCTGCCAATGCAGATTTCAAAACACTTCCAGCAGGAATTTCAACAGGTGGTGCAACGGCAACAACAGTAGCGGCTTCAAACCAGATACTCCTGTATGTTATATAAAAATAAGTAACAAACTTACCGTTAATCATGCCAGGTTTTATTAGATTTTCACCATCCGTGTGCACAAGGTGAAAGAAGGAATCAGAAGGAAAAAAAAGGGGGATATCAAGTATTTTGCAGAATTCGGATGTTTCACTCATGTAGCCATGAAAAACAATGTAATACATGCAAGCAATGTGCCTGCCCATACAACTCATAAAATAAAAGGTGCTCAAGTGTTTGCCCAGTTGTGCTTTAGAATGCAGTCTGAGAGACTCTCATTTCTCTTGCATGTACGCATTTACAAGTTATATTCTGTAAACCAATCGGTAATGATATTTAGTTGGTTAATCAAGAGTGTGATCCTAATGATTGTTCCATCCCAATGGACATAGGTGGTGCAGAATTCAGGACATATCATAATTGGATACAGGTCTGACAATACTTTTCAAAAGCACAACATTTTTCTGCAACAAAGCTGATGCTCACAGTTATCAGAACTGGAAACGAAATTGAGCCACTTTGATGGTTGGTTTAAGTTCAATCACTTAGCCCAAGGGTTGACACAGCTGACCGTCTGGTTCTTTTAAACATTGGATTTAAAGACATTGCTAAACTGATGCTATGAGGGTCATAATGCTCAATGGCTAGCATATGATAGTTAAAACAAACTGATGAAGATTCAAGTCCCTTGAACCCGAAATCTCCACTACAATATTTGATAGCCTCAGTGGAAGCCCATTCAACTTTGTTAAGCATATTATGTAAATAGTAGTTGTAATAAGTATACCACTACAAGGTATAACGTTTTTTGTATGGTTACAAGTTAACTATAAATACAAGTAGTTTGTGAGAAGTAACTTAAGTTTTGACCACTCTTCGTCTTTATCTAATATTGTGTTAACTCTCTAAACTTAACATGATATCAGAGCTAGTAAACAGTTGAGAGGTAAAACAAGAGAATGTAGGAGACAAGGCATCATATGAAACAAAATGAGCAATGAGATGGTTAGAAATACACGATTGAGTACCTTTTCGTAGAGTAATAGGTGAAGAGTCAAAATTACCTGAGGGTACACGATCAGGATCAGGAGACAGCAAGGAAGACGGTACGGGCACATCAGTTGATCGTTGAGGACGACGAGAGTATACACAAAGTGGAAAAGTAGATGGTATCACAGTAGGCAGCGGAATATTCGATAGTAATGGAAGAGGTGGTGGCGTAAGGGATGACCCAAAGTCCAGATCCTGAGGCTAGGCAGGTGCCATAAACTACGAAACAGATTTATCAAAAGTGACATCAGCAATAGTGAAGTACTGACAAAAGAGAAGACTATACCAACGATACTTCTTCTGTGTGCGGGACTATCCAAGAAAAACACATTTGCCAAGCCTTCGAGTGTTGCTAATCAGATTTCCTATCAGGATGACACCTCGGTTGTTGCTTCTATACCTCGGTCGACTCCACTTGACTCTGAGTCAGTTAACCTTACTCGAGAGGAATATACTCAGTTTCTGTCTCAGCAGCATGCCGTTCCACTGTTACTTTTGCTCAATCAGTTTGTCACTGGGTGTACACTATTAAATTTAATCCGAATGGTTTCGTGGAACATCTCAAAGCCCATATTGTTGCTAAGAGCCCATCTTGTTGCTAAGGGTTTTACTCAAATCTATGATATTGATTATGAGGAGACTTTCTCTCCTGTTGCTAAAATATCTTTTGTTCGTATATTGATTTATTTGACCGCTAATGTTGATTGGCCCTTATTTCAGTTGGATATCAGGAATGTCTTCTTACATAGTGATTTGGTTGAAGAGGTCTACATGGAGTAGCCATATGAGTTTACTACTATAGGAAAGTACTGTAAGAGTGTGTGTTGATTAAAAAAATCTCTGTATAGTTGAAGCAGTCAACNCGTTTTTTGTATGGTTACAAGTTAACTATAAATACAAGTAGTTTGTGAGAAGTAACTTAAGTTTTGACCACTCTTCGTCTTTATCTAATATTGTGTTAACTCTCTAAACTTAACATGATATCAGAGCTAGTAAACAGTTGAGAGGTAAAACAAGAGAATGTAGGAGACAAGGCATCATATGAAACAAAATGAGCAATGAGATGGTTAGAAATACACGATTGAGTACCTTTTCGTAGAGTAATAGGTGAAGAGTCAAAATTACCTGAGGGTACACGATCAGGATCAGGAGACAGCAAGGAAGACGGTACGGGCACATCAGTTGATCGTTGAGGACGACGAGAGTATACACAAAGTGGAAAAGTAGATGGTATCACAGTAGGCAGCGGAATATTCGATAGTAATGGAAGAGGTGGTGGCGTAAGGGATGACCCAAAGTCCAGATCCTGAGGCTAGGCAGGTGCCATAAACTACGAAACAGATTTATCAAAAGTGACATCAGCAATAGTGAAGTACTGACAAAAGAGAAGACTATACCAACGATACTTCTTCTGTGTGCGGGACTATCCAAGAAAAACACATTTGCCAAGCCTTCGAGTGTTGCTAATCAGATTTCCTATCAGGATGACACCTCGGTTGTTGCTTCTATACCTCGGTCGACTCCACTTGACTCTGAGTCAGTTAACCTTACTCGAGAGGAATATACTCAGTTTCTGTCTCAGCAGCATGCCGTTCCACTGTTACTTTTGCTCAATCAGTTTGTCACTGGGTGTACACTATTAAATTTAATCCGAATGGTTTCGTGGAACATCTCAAAGCCCATATTGTTGCTAAGAGCCCATCTTGTTGCTAAGGGTTTTACTCAAATCTATGATATTGATTATGAGGAGACTTTCTCTCCTGTTGCTAAAATATCTTTTGTTCGTATATTGATTTATTTGACCGCTAATGTTGATTGGCCCTTATTTCAGTTGGATATCAGGAATGTCTTCTTACATAGTGATTTGGTTGAAGAGGTCTACATGGAGTAGCCATATGAGTTTACTACTATAGGAAAGTACTGTAAGAGTGTGTGTTGATTAAAAAAATCTCTGTATAGTTGAAGCAGTCAACGAGGGCATGGTTTGATAAGTTTTCAGATACAGTTTTAGAGTTTGGTCTTCTTCGATGTTAGACAGACCACTCTGTATTCCATAGACAAACGGATGCCAGATATATTCTATTGGTGGTTTATGTAGATGATATTGTAATTATTGAAAATGATACTGAAGGGATTACCAAGTTAAAAACTTTCTTATAAGACCGATTTCACACTAAGGATATAGAAAAACTCATGTATTTCTTGGGTATTGAGGTTGCTAGATCTAAACAAAGTATTTGTTTATCCCAAAGGATATATATACTTGACATGCTAGAAGAAACAAGGTTGCTGAGTGGCAAACCAATTGATGTTCCTATGGATCTAAATCATAAATTGTTGATAGATGATGATGATGCACTATTTGAGAATCCGGATCGGTATTGCAGGTTGGTTGGGAAGTTCAATTATCTCACTATTACATGACCGGATATTTCCTATGCAGTTAGTGTAATAAGTTAGTTTATGGGATGCCCTAAAGTACCACATTAGGAGGCAGTCAATCGTATTTTGCAATATCTCAAACGTACTCCTGATCTTGGATTGTTATATCGAGCTAATGGTCATCTTAGAGTGGAAGATTATTCAGATGCTAATTGGACTGACTCTCATTCTGATCAGAGATCAACCACTGATTATTATATTTTCTTGGGAGGTAACGCTGTCTCATGGAAGAGTAATAAACAAACGGTGGTAGCAACATCCAATGCTGAATATAGAGCAATGACACATACAGCTAGTGAGTTGACGTGACTACTACACTTGTTCTAGGAAATTGAATTTTCAGTTCAACCTCCTTTACAATTGTTTTGTGATAATCAGACAGCTATTCATACCGCTATCAATCCAGTATTGTACGAGAAAATCAAACATATTGAGATTGATTGTCACTTTATTCGACACAAGATAATAACTGGAGATATTACAACTCCATTTGTGATATCTAAGGATCAACTTGCAAAAATGTTTACCAAAGCATTGAGTCGAACACGTCTTATAGTCATTTGTTCCAAGCGTGGATTATATGAAATATATAGTCCAGCTTAACAAGGAGTGTTAAGAGTACTATGTAAAATACTAGTTGTAATAAGTATACCACTAGAAAGTATACACTCTTTTGTATGGTTACAAGTTAACTATAAATACAATTAGTTTGCAAGAGATAGGTTAAGTTTTGACCACTCTTCGTCTTTCTCTAATATTGTGTTAACTCTCTAAACTTGACAAACTTTATAAACTATGTGGTTTGCCGGTTCCACTGGCTAGTCCATTACACTTTTTATAGTTATCTACAATCCATTAATATACCCAGTTACTAAAACTACATTCTTCACATGCACAAGTCCTTTGTGTGTTATAAGAAAAAAAAAAAATATATATATATATAGGCACACATAAGCATACACATTTGTTCAAAACAAATAATTTGCATGTATGCGGATGACACATGTAGACGTGGACTTGGTCCATACTACACAGGCGCCACATTGGCGATGATTCACCTTGAAAAGTCACTGGACTAGGGAAAGGTGGACTGAGCCAAGCAAGCAAGTTGCCTTGGTGCTGCAAGTGTTCCACCTTCACCACATCTCTCACAAGTGCTACTAGGTAGCTAATTACATTTTAGGGAAGAATATGGTAGATAGTGTGGGCCACGTGCCTCTCATGATGACATAAAAAAGAGGACACTTGTCCCCACCCTCTTGGCCATCTCTCACATGTGATTTAGCCATGTGTGTGATCCAGTTCATGAATATGCCATTTACTTATTATTCATAACAATAGATATTCCTTAAATTTTCAAGTAATACTTCTCTCCTATGAAGTACGGATACGGATACAAGATACGGGTACGATACGACAAAATATAAAAAAGTAAGATACAAGTACGGTCAAGATACGGCTATAATTAATATATTTAATATTTTAATTATTTTCAACCAGCTTAATACTTATATATTTTTATAATTTTTTAACACATAATATGAAAAATTAGTAATTCTTTTTAGTTTCAAAAAAATATATATGGTACCACAATGATAGATTCGCAAAGTGAAGTGACTAATTAAAGAAATCAACTCTAATATTTATCTAGTCAATTTTTTTATAAGTAATTATTGTCAAGATTATAATGTAATAGATTTATTTTATACTCTTTTGACGTATAACTATAAATAATACTTTAAAAACACTCATGTGTCTTTGAAGTAGTATGAATTTTTATTAATATATTGTATGGTATGTAAATTCAAAAGAGATGTTAAAAATTCAACTCAAAAATTATATATGTTGCTCGAACACAAAAATATTCATGAAGTATCCTAATATATAATTATTATTAGATACGCAAAAGATGTATCTGATACGTATTCTCAAATATCTAATGAGTATCGTATTCGATACGATAATCGATACAGGTATACTGACCTCAACGAAGTATTCGTACTTCATAATTTATCTCTCTCTCACACACACACGTATGCGCACAAACCCTCCCTTCAACATGGGGCTACTCTTTCCTCTCTGCATTCTCTCTCCTCTCCTATCAATCACCTTCCTAGAGTCCATCTAGAGAGACGTATGAATTTAACACTTGAGTCGAACTTGTATTCCACCTTTATACAACACACAACTTTAGCTTCATGCAGACATAAGTGGGATGGGAGATTGAACAATAGTTTCCATCGTTTCTATTAAGAGTTCTTATTTTATGTATTAAGTCATAAGTCTATTGGTGTTAGACAACATTCCTTATACACAACTGATTCTTTCATTCCTTGTCTCTTCTTCTCTTTTCTCTGTCTTTCTCTAACCCTAATATCAATCTATTGCTATCAACTAAGTATCAGAGCACTTATCTCTTAATTACAGAAATCAGATCAAGTCAACAAAAGGTTACCTCTGACTGATCAGACATCGGCAAGACTATCGGAAATCTTACGTCAGCATGACATCAGCAGTTTTCGGCAACTAAAACCCATATCCATGATCAACTTCCTGCCCTCAAATTTATAGTGATTTTTCTGAGGCCATCTAGATCGACTTTTCATTTTTTGAATATTTTTTGAAAAATCTTCAAATTTTTCGACGATTTAGAATCTGGAAGCAACCTGTGATTTTTTGTATGCTTCCTTCTACCTCAAACAGGTTCAACTAACATCCTAGGAGGCTCTTGTGGCAAACCCATATGCCTTTTGAGTGGTTTTTAGGTGTTTTATTGTGGCTGAGCAGAAGTCAGCACTACACAATGCCATTATAGCTCACAGTTAGAAGTCAGCACTACACAATGCCATTATAGCTCACGGTTCTAATGCTTCTAGTTGAGGACTCCTGTTGTTGTGATGTTTGGCTCATTCTAGGTGTGTTTTTCTTCAAGTCTTTAATATTTCTTGGCGTTGGATCTATTTGAACCCTGTGAACAAGTGCCGATGACACTATTCAGGCACTGCCCTTTGTTCCAATTGCTCTAATCTACTATTTACGTGTTTTGTGGTTCTTTATATTTGTAGTTTCGAGATCTAGTGGTGTGTTTTGGGGTTTTCAGTGTTGTTGGCCTTCGGTGTTGGTGGTCTAAATTGTGTGGTTTGGGTAAATTTCTTAGTCCTTTGTTTGGTTACTTGTGTGATTGTGTTAGTGAGGATTATTGGTTCAATTATCATCTAGTTAATTGTTTTTTTTTACTATGACGACTTTGGATGATGTCAAGGATACTTTTGTTGACGATCAAGCTCAACAGGTCCAATCTATGGATGATCAAGTTAGACAAATGACTTCTATAAAATTGAATGAACACAATTATTATTCTTGGACCCATGCTATTAACGTTTTTTTAAGGACCGAGAGGAAAGTCAAATATTTGACCGACAGACCTTCTCAAGAAGGGTCCAACAATTCTAAAGACTAGTTGAATGAAAATTCCTTGATTGTGGCTTCGTATGGAACCATTTATGGCCTCTAATGTTCAACTTCTTGATGTAGCCAAGAAGATATGGAACTCCCTTAAGAAGATGTACTCCCAATAACATAACGTATCCAAGATCTATGAACTATTTGAGTGTCTATTTAATACGAAGCAAGGAAATAGATCCCTAGCTAAGCACTATGGCACTTGAAAGAAGTATGGGAAGAAGCGTCGACAGTAGGAGTTTCAGTTTGTGTTGCTTTTGTCAAGCCTCAATTATGAGGTATATTTAAAGATCAGATTTTGGCCAATAAGAAGCTTCCTATTGCTGCCAATGCTTATTCTCACCTTCAGTGAACTTCTCTTACTCGTGGGCCCTCTTCATCTTCACTTGTTTCCTCCGCCTTAATTAGTGATGGTAGTCATGGTGTATCACAAGGAGGGCATAGTGGTGGTCGTGGCTGTGGTCGCCATACGACCCAATGTGGTCATCGTGGTGGTAAAGGTTCTGGTAATGGAGGCCGAGGTGGTCATAATGGTGGGGGTAATCGCTCCAAGTAGAAATGTTCTTATTGTGTGGCTATTGAACATACTGAGGATTATTTTGGGATGAGCATTGGAAGCCAACCTATGCTAATCAAGCCTATGATGATTCGACTCCTCCTGTATCTCTGCCAACGACTGTTGCATCTACTAGATCTACATCTGACTCTAATAATGTCCTTACCTCTCAACTCAATCAGCTTATCTAGCAACTCTTGTCATTCTCTCCCCATTTGTCTAATTCAGCAGTTGGTTTGGCTAATGGTGGTAATTCTGCACATATGGCAGCTTAATCAGCGTTAGCTTTTTGGATTATTAATTCAGGAGCTAGTGCCCACATGTCTGGTATTTCTTATTTTCTAACATTCTTTCTCTGAACTCTTGTATTATGTTAGCTAATGGTTCCTTTAGACTAGTTTGTGAAACTAGTGATCTCCACCCTACTAAATCTATGACATTAATATCTGGTTTATTTGTCTCTCAGTTTTCCTTTAACAAGTTATGTGTGAGTCAGTTAACCAAGTCTTTACAGTGTCCAATGACTTTCTCTCCATCTTCTTGTATTTTTCAAGACCTCCAGACAAAAAAAGTTATTGGTTTGGGGCATGAACAGCATGGACTTTACTATTTGGATTGGATTCTAGAGCAACAGTTCCTGCCTTGAGTGCTAGTGTGTCTCCCCTCCAGTGGCATTTTCGGTTGGGTCATCCTTCATTGCAAAAGATTCATCAAGTCATTCCTAGTTGAGTCCTTCAGTTATATTAGAATATGAAGCTTGTCAATTAAGCAAGTATCATCATAGTTCTTTTCCTTCTAGTAGTACAATTCGTCAATCTAGTCCTTTTCCTTTTGTTATTGTTCATTCTAACATTTTGGATTCTTCAAGAATAAAAAGTATTTTTGAATTTTATTATTTTGTGATCTTTGTTAATAATTATTCTCGTATGACTTGAATGTTTCTTATAAAGAATCGTTCGCCTAAAATTTTTCTTACCTTTACAATGAAATTCTTGTATAGTTTGATAAATGTATTGAGATATTTTGTTTTGATAATGCTCTTGAGTATGTACAATTTTTTACGCATACATTTTGTGTTGATAGTCGTATCATTCATCAGACTACGTGCCTACATACATCCCAGCAAAATGGTGTTGCAGAACGCAAATATCATTTATATATTAGATGTTGCTCGTACTCTCATGTTTAACATGCATATACCCAAGCCTTACTTGTCAAACACTGTTCTTACTACTGTCTATCTTATTAATCGGATGCTTTCACCCATCCTCGGTAACAAGTCTCCATTCTCATTACTTTATCTTGATACATCACCCTTTATCCTAACTCCTCGGGTCTTTGGCTATGTTGCATTTGTTCACCTCCATAGTCCGAGTCGAGATAAACTCTCACCTTGCGCAATAATGTGTACCTTTTTGGGATACTCTCATCCTCAGAAAGGTTATCGTTGTTATGACCTTATCTCCCTTCGATATTATGTCAGTATCGATGTCATAATTTTTTGAGTCCTCTTTTTTTTCTACCTCGGGAACTACTCTATCCCCATATTTAATATCTACTAGTAAGAGGGAGCTCATATTGCCTTTTATAATCGATTTTGTACCGTCTTCTACTCTAGCTCCTGACCCTCCCTTGCAAGTTTACTGTCGTTTCACGAAAAGACTGGTTCTATATGCTCCAGCCCCTTAGCCACCATTTGTTTCTACAAAAGTCCTATCTCTTGATCCATCTAATGAATAATCCTCTTCTAATTTACCTTTTCCATTGTAAAAAGGTACTCGTACTTATACCCAACATCCCATTTTTAACTTTATCTCTTTGCATAGGCTTTTCTCACACCCTCACTGTTTTGCATTAACATTGTCTTCTGTATTTGTTCCTAATTCTTTGAAACAGACATTAACATCTCCTGAATGAAAACTAGTTATGGATGAGGAAATTAAGGCACTTCATTACAATCATACTTGAGATCTCACTTCTCTTCCATCTTGTAAACAGCCTTTCAGTTGTCGTTGGATATACACTGTGAAATATCATCCTAATGAGTCTGTTAAGCATTTAAAGGCACGATTGGTTGCTAAGAGCTACACCCAAACATATGGTGTTGATTACTATGAAACTTTCTCTCTTGCTCCTCGTTTTAACTCTATTAGAGTTCTTGTTTCTGTTGCAGTCTGTTGTGACTAGCCCTTGTATCAACTGAACATAAAGAATATATTTTTACATGGAAATTTATAGGAGGAGGTATATATGATTCAACCACCAGGTTATGTTGACACTAGACATGAACAATTAGTGTGTCGGTGGAAAAAGTAATTTATGGCTTGAAGCAATCACTACGTGCTTAGTTTAGCACTGTTGTGCTTCGGTTTGGCTTTCAGCGGCCTACTTCAGATCATTCAATTTTTACTCATCTGTCTTTTGCAGCCATTATTATTGTTATTGTGTATGTCGACGATACCATCATTAGTGGTGATGACTCAAATGGTATTGTCCATTTCAAGGCCTATTTGAAAAACCTATTTCACACTAAAGATTTGAGACTTTTTCGACACTTTCTAGGGATTGAAGTTGCCCAAGGAGGGTATCAGTTTGTGCCAACGAAAGTACGCACTAGACTTACTATCTGAAACTGACACTCTTGGTGCTCATTCAGTTGATGCGCCTATAGATCCTTAAGTATTTTGAGAGTGGCGAAGTATTTTATGATATAGGGCGTTATAGGAGGCTGGTTGGAAAGTTAATTTATGTCACAGTTATACAACTTGATATTATATATGTTGCTGGTGTGGTTAACCATGTCATGCATGCTCCTCGTAAGCCTCATTAGGAGTCAATCTACTGCATGCTTCGATATCTAAAAGGAGTTCTGCGGAAAGGATTGTTATATCATTCATCATCACCCATAACTATTGTTGATTTTTCTTATGCTTGTTGATTTTTTTGATGCTTACTGGGCAGGTAGTTTTGGTAATAAACGATCTATATCTGACAATTGTACGTTTGTTAGAAATAATCTTGTAACCTAGCGTACTAAGAAGTAGAATGTGGTTGCATGTTCTAGTGCGGGAGGCCGCATATCGTGCTATGGCTCATCCTACTTGTGAGAATTTATGGATTCGTTCTTTGCTCCGTGATATAGGACTTGAAGTGTCTTCCCCAATGAAGATACATTGTGACAATCAAGCAATTATTTTTATTGCAAGTAATCTGATATTTCATGACCGTACCAAACACATTGAGGTGGATTATCATTTTATCCGAGATCTATTGATGAAAAAGGATATGATCACTCAATATATTAAGTCTGATGACCAGCTGAGTGACATTCTTACCAAGCCATTGACTCGATCAACCTTTACTAGTTTATGTTTCAAACTGAATATTTTTTATCTTTATGATACAGCTTGAGAGGGAGTGGTAGAGTTCTTATTTTATGTATTAAGTCAAAAGTCTATTAGTGTAGGGTAACATTGAAATTGCCCTAAATATTGCTCAATTATAAATAAGATGGTGTAGGGCAACGTTGCTTATACACAACTGATTCTTTCATTCCTTGCCTCTTCTTATGTTTTCTCTGTCTTTCTCTAACCCTAATATCAATTTATTGCTTTCAACTATTTCAACAAAAAACAAGGTTGGAGTTTGAAACCCGTGGCCTATGCTTACTTTCAAAAATTAGATTCCCTCTGAATCCCTAATCTTTATTGCATTAAAAACAAAAAAAAAAACTTAACTCCCCACCTGAAAACAGGCATGCTGCTAATGCAATACAAAACTTTACAGCAATAAATAATTTCACAAAACTTGTGCATATCAAATCTCTCGTTTTCTATCATCTTTTAAGAAGACAAGCACTATGAAATTATAGATTTAAACACCTTTATCATGCTATTACTTGAACCAACCAAAACAGAATTCATCTTACCGAGGATCTTCGCGCAGCCGATCAGATGGGAGTAGGAGCATAAAATTTCGAAAATGACCATAAGAAATAGATTCTTCTGTGTCCGCATTTAAAAAACGCATCATTTCCACAGCATTGTCTTCATTTGCTGGAAGTCCTGCCATTTTCAGTGATGCCAAAATTTCACTCTTCTGTAGTGTCCCGGACTTGCTCAAACAGAGACTAGTATAAGCTCGGAGAATGGTTGGTTCCTTTTGTTCCATCAAAGATAAGAATTGTTTCCAGCCAAATGATTTTGAAAACAAGTGACTTTTAGTACGATGCATAAATTCACGAGCATATCTCCGGGGCAAATTTCTTCTTCTCGTAGCAACTTCAAGGTCTTCCAAAGTGACTTGGCCATCGCCATCTCTATCCAACTCCTCAAAGAACCTCCTTCCTGTAAAAACAAACAGTCTGGAATGAGAACAAATTAAAAATGGAAAGACAGGAAAGCCGAGCAGGTAACAGATCTACTTTATTTCCAGTTTGAGAAGCGCAAAGCCAATGACCATCAGTCAAACATGGTTACAGATGCAAGCATGGAGACTGGAGAGGAATATATGATTATGTATAGAAAGTAACTTTATATATGAACCATTCATATATAACAGCATGCTAAATTATATATAGGAAATGAACGATTAAAGCTTAGCTAATAACTAGACAGGTTAGAAGTCCATTTCAACAGTAAGAGCCAACAATAATCACCTAAACTGCAGAGGCATTAAGGATCAGATGCTTTCTCATCTCAACTTTATGCAGCATAACATTCTGACTATAACAAACTGTTAGCAAACTATATGTGGAAATGGGTTCACCAGCACTCTGAATGCAAACTAAAACAACTAATTTATTAAATATGATTAAAAGAAAACTTATTGGGCTGCTTCTGAAAGATAAATAATAGAACGTGAATGATAGAGTCAACAGATGAGAAGGCCATACACTATGTAGCACTCTTAGAGAGAGGGGGGATCATAAAGAATCAAGGGAAGGAGAACTCATACCCAAGTATCATCAATGTCCCGCTCTCTCTCTCCTAGTTTTCCACATATCTCCCCAACTCCTCATCCTTTCAATATTTTCATCACATAACCTACTCCTATTCCATTGGGTCAATACAATCATGCAGTGAATTTGAAGGATCAGTGAACTCCTCAGTGATACACGTACTCAGTGTTTTTAACCTGGTCTCCAGATCCCCACCCACCGGGCACATAATGAGACTGGGCTTGAATCAGGTTGGGGGTAGGTTTGGGATGAAATATCAAAATGCATGTCGGGTTTGGAGCAGGTTCAGTCCAGAGGTTCCCCACCCCACTCTGTCTTATTTATACATTTACCACACATAAATACTAACTGTCCAACATTTAAGATGAATACTCAAAAGATCCTCTGTAAATAAGGCTTCATTTTTCCATTATAATCTCTTTTAGAGGCTGCCTCCATCAAGGTTTTTTACATCCCACTGTCAATTCTCTCTCCTCCTGACAGTTTGTAAGTCCCATTTTTCCAGATCCCTTTTGAAGATTTTCTCAATTTTCGTCACCTGTGCTTTCAGATGTACTGATTTCAATTACTCTCATGCTAAAGAAAAGCGAGCCAGGGCATGGTGGTGATCAGATTGAAACATTGTCAAGTGGTAAAGGAAGGGACTTAACTCCTAAACCCCTTCCAGGTTTGGGACAGGGAAGGGGTAGAGGCTTTACCAGCAAGCCAGGGTCAGGACAACGGAACCTGTCCCATACCTACCTGATTGCCATCCCACTTGAAGAACACTACTATACAATAAAGCCTTGTCTCAAACTGAAATGCTTAATGTGAGAACGTCTCCCTTCACCTAGTATTTGGATAACAAACAAAATCATGCATCCAAAAGAAGATTTCCACTGTTTAAAAAAAATGAAGATTTCCAGTCCTGTTTGAAATGCTTCCTAAACCAAAAGAAGCCATCTCAGAAGTCACACAAAGAAACATTCTTTTATGCAATGGATAGGGGGTGCATAGTTGGTTTTTCTTCTGCAGTTATCCTCTTCAACAAAAGAGTTTGGATGGCTTCCACACCCATCACCTGATCTATTTGACCTAGGGACCTCCTGAAGTCGCATCCAACAATAACATGCTTCATCCTGCGAACTGTGACCTTACATGATGTGTTGGATAGATTTAGTAAAATGGCAATTTGTGGACTGGCAATATGGGTAGTTAGTTTCTCTTTTTTTATTCCTGGTAAAAGGTGGATAGGAGCAGAAAAACGAAATTAAGGAATCAGAAGGAGAGTGAAACATGTACTAGTGGTATTCCACAGTAATATCCAAATCAACCATAAAAAATACAGACCAGTATTCTGTGCACACCCACAAAGATCTTTGCTATTACTCTTACCTTCCTGGCATTGCGTTGGTTAGCATATACAAAAAGAAAAGAAAAAAATTTTGTTTCCTTCCAATTCGATACTATACTAAAGAATCCTATACAAATATAAACATCAACTTCCATCCCTGAATGACTACATATATACATATGTATTGAATATTAAAGAAACTAAGACAATTAAATAAGATAAATTAATACAAGGTACTACAGCTTATTTCATTTCAGCTTAAGAAACTCAAAAACACTAAATAAATTGTAACGGGCTCGTTTGATAACGTTTACAGTTTTTGATTTTCTAAAAAACGAAAAACATAATCAAAAAACGAAAAACATCTTTTTCTCGTTTTTGAAAATCGCCCCTCGTTTACAAAACGATGAAAGAAAAAAAAAAAGGTTATCAAACGAGTGTTTTTTTCTTGTTTTCTCTAAATATCAAAATAAAAACAAAAAACGAAAAACATAAACGTTACCAAACGGGACCAAAAGTAGTTGGGAGCAAAAAATCTTGCTTGGAAAGAAAAGGAAAATGAAACAGGAAAAATTAATGTTGTGTTACTGTTAAATTACTGTACCACAACTAATTCCAAAAAGCTTTCTCCTCACACCTTTGCAGTTTTTAGATGAAAAACAATGATATCTCTATGACTGTTAATGGTATCTTGCTATTTGACAAAAGGACTAGAAAATCATTATCACCCATCTATTGAGAATGCACACCCTCTCACCCCTTTTCTCTCAAGTCCACGTATATATCGTATATTGTACGCTCAACTTAAATTTTTATATGTGTATGTACTTATACATATACATATATATACATATCTATATATATATATACACACACACATATACAGACAACCACGCACATACTTAAAAATATGGAATTATTTACCAAAATATAGTTATTTTATAACAAATTTATCGATCTACGGCACTTTTAAACTTATTTACCAAAGTACGGCACTTTTTAAAAGTGGAGTCAATAT
Organism: Ilex paraguariensis; assembly: GCA_963454935.2. Taxonomy (NCBI): domain Eukaryota; kingdom Viridiplantae; phylum Streptophyta; class Magnoliopsida; order Aquifoliales; family Aquifoliaceae; genus Ilex; species Ilex paraguariensis. The sequence goes on along the minus strand of CAUOFW020000737.1, from coordinate 1,085,060 downwards.
TTTCACTTTTGTTAAAAAACGTCTCTGCTTTTGTTCAAAAAAACGAAGTCAACAAGCCTCTTTTTAAATAAAAGACATTTTTAACATCATTAGAAAACGTAATTAGTAAACCCANTTAGCATATACAAAAAGAAAAGAAAAAAATTTTGTTTCCTTCCAATTCGATACTATACTAAAGAATCCTATACAAATATAAACATCAACTTCCATCCCTGAATGACTACATATATACATATGTATTGAATATTAAAGAAACTAAGACAATTAAATAAGATAAATTAATACAAGGTACTACAGCTTATTTCATTTCAGCTTAAGAAACTCAAAAACACTAAATAAATTGTAACGGGCTCGTTTGATAACGTTTACAGTTTTTGATTTTCTAAAAAACGAAAAACATAATCAAAAAACGAAAAACATCTTTTTCTCGTTTTTGAAAATCGCCCCTCGTTTACAAAACGATGAAAGAAAAAAAAAAAGGTTATCAAACGAGTGTTTTTTTCTTGTTTTCTCTAAATATCAAAATAAAAACAAAAAACGAAAAACATAAACGTTACCAAACGGGACCAAAAGTAGTTGGGAGCAAAAAATCTTGCTTGGAAAGAAAAGGAAAATGAAACAGGAAAAATTAATGTTGTGTTACTGTTAAATTACTGTACCACAACTAATTCCAAAAAGCTTTCTCCTCACACCTTTGCAGTTTTTAGATGAAAAACAATGATATCTCTATGACTGTTAATGGTATCTTGCTATTTGACAAAAGGACTAGAAAATCATTATCACCCATCTATTGAGAATGCACACCCTCTCACCCCTTTTCTCTCAAGTCCACGTATATATCGTATATTGTACGCTCAACTTAAATTTTTATATGTGTATGTACTTATACATATACATATATATACATATCTATATATATATATACACACACACATATACAGACAACCACGCACATACTTAAAAATATGGAATTATTTACCAAAATATAGTTATTTTATAACAAATTTATCGATCTACGGCACTTTTAAACTTATTTACCAAAGTACGGCACTTTTTAAAAGTGGAGTCAATATTTTCACTTTTGTTAAAAAACGTCTCTGCTTTTGTTCAAAAAAACGAAGTCAACAAGCCTCTTTTTAAATAAAAGACATTTTTAACATCATTAGAAAACGTAATTAGTAAACCCACTGTCTAGGCACTCCAAGTTTACAAAGCCTCTCAAAACAAAAAGATTTTTTTTTTTGGTCTGTCAGACAACAATTAGAAGAATCATTAAAACACTCAAAAAACCTCTGGTGTTCCATGTGGTTTCTATCAATAATTGCCTCTCTGACATAAACAAGTCTATGTCATTAGTCCTAGGCATTATGAAGCTCTTGTCAAGGTCATAGCAGTGTAAATGTCAAGGTCATAACAGTCTTTTCAAGGTTTTTACCTACGGTGTATTTGCCTTGCCCATATAAAACGTGTTATTACATACAATAATAGTGCTCGCCTAAAACTTTTAGAAAAAGTGGGATCCTTGAATCCACTTTTTCTTTCTATAGTAAGTAAATGTTATTTAAAAGTGAGGTTGTTGACTCCATTTTTATTGTAAAAACGGAGATATTGACTCCGATTTTAAAAAATATCAATAGTAAATAAATTCAAAAGCGTTGTAGATCGGTAAATTTGTTATAAAATGGTTGCATTTTGGTAAATAACTCTAAAAATATGTAAATATATAGTGTTCAAAGTAATATAAATACTATTTCAACTCATTTATCTCTTCGTGCGATGCTTATTTCCGATGGAGATCAAAAAGGAATAATCTTTTGTCTTCAAAACATAGATCAAAATGTAGCTAGTCTCTTGTCTGTTTGAGGGAGAAGAAAAAAAATAGGATGCTAGAGAAGCGAAAAAAGGTGGCAAGAAAAGACAATGATCGAGAGCTTAGTTTTTTTGAGATCAATCCAAAAAGAAAAAATAGCATATACAAAATAATGTTGTTTGAATATTTAGGGTAAACAAAAGTCTTTTAAAGCAACGTCGCTTCATTGTGTAGAGTAAAAAATTTTAAAAATGATCTTATGTGTATCATTTTTTTACTATAACAAAACGTATCATAAAATACATATCGCGTATTGTAAGATACGATAAAAAACGATACAACTCGTACATATATATTGTTTTGGGTACTGTATCCAGACGAGGCGTATCATGAGATACATATCTCGTCTCATAAGAGACTGAAAACTATGTATATATATATAAATAAATGTTCAACCGATCTTGTATTTCGATTCCAATCATTTAAATTGTCAAATGCTATCACAGATACTTCACAATCCTATTTCAAGCAATGTCATTACTTCTAATATCAATACTTGAACATTTTGAAAGTATTATATCAGGCTGCCCATGCTCTTTCAAATTTTGATTTATTTATGATTTAGCCAGTAAATGTTCATCACACTTTCCCTCATTCCCTACATTGCAAAGCACACAACAAGTAATTTAAAAACTAAAATAAGGACTGGCAATGTTTCAATTTTATCAAATTAAAGTATACTCATGTTCTATCACACACCAGGCTTCCTGCTGGTGATTTTATAGGAGACAAGTGGAGTGGAAAGGTTCTCATGGGCAAATTAATACCTAGAAACAAGCAAGTGAAGGGTTGCATATTTTACCGACGTAGTTTAATATCAGAGATACCTCGCCAAATCTCAAGCTATAGAGTTGTCAGAAGGTGTTATCATGATCAAGTTAGCAAGGCCACACAACTAATAGCCATGATAAATGGTAGGTGCTACCTCAGGGATATATTGGAAATCAAGGATATATCCTATAGAACCATAGAAAGACAGGTACAAAAAAGATGCAGGAAATACAAGAAAATGGAACAGAATACTACATGTCTGAATATTTACAGAGAAAGGGAGTGCCAAATTTGTGAACTCTTTTAAAATCATTTTCAATACCTCAGTAATGGAGGCCATCAGCACTGACTCAATCTGATAATTGATATGTTACGTATTAAACATTCTGTTTGGATGAACCATGAACAATGTATGCATCATGAACGCCCCGTAGGAATATAAGGCAAGAAAGAGAAGTTTTATTTGCACCTTCAAATCAAGAATGCCAATAAGGTTACTTTTACATTAACATATTTCTTACACCAAAAGAAAATGACTATGAAATGGAACCTCAAATTTGAGAGCTTTAAATTCCACTAAATGCGTAATCCATATCTAAAGAACACAACCAAGAAACACAAATCACAAAAACCTAAAATTGATCAAAACAGCACAGCATATTTATTAGTATCGTACGATACGCAATACATATCATACGATACGTCACGATACAGCTAAAAAAATGATGCTCATTGTGCCTCAATATCGATTTTGCATCATATCGTACGATACACAATACAATACGATATGATACGTCCGATACTTGAATATCCTTTTTTTTATTTTTTTTTATTTTTTGGGGGCCGAAATGACATTTCACTGGTGAACTTAATTTTAAATCACTAGCCAGTGAAATAACGTCGTTTCAATGGTTATGGCTTAAAAAAAAATAAAGTCTGCTATTAATATTATTTAATTGAATTCAAAATTTCTGATTAAAATTAAGGTTGTTTAAGCAGTTGATATTAGAAATTTGAATTAAAGATCTTTGCATTTTGATATTACTGAACTATGTTAAGAACTTGAATAGTTAGTGGAATATTAATGAAATGTTATATTATTATGAGTTTATGAATTTTTTTACAAAGGTATATATATATAAAAATTATTAATAATTATTTAAAATTGTGCGTATCTTACAATACACGATACAATACGATACACTATTTTTTGAAAAGTGATATGCCTTCTGATACGCGATTTGACAATTATGCAGCACAAAACAAAATTCTTGCTCAAAGAGAATGGAGATCTTCCAAAGATGGTTTCCAAAACAAACATAAAACCTAATATAAATGGCTGGATGAACAGGAAATGACAACATTTTGTTCAAGCAGAATAGAATAACTGCAACTGTTTATGCTATCTTTAAGTTATAACATAAAAAGTCCAAAGTTCATGCAAAAAGCTGGCTACATTTCATAACCTATATTACTCGATCCTATATGGTTGCATGCCATAATCTTATCCCCAAATTCCATTGGAAAGTGACTCATACCTTGTGGAACTATCCCCCGTAAAGTCCAATAAAAATCTTACAGAAAATCAATTTTATGTGGTCCTTTAGGGAAAATAAAGAAAACAAAAAGTGCAAGATTTACAACTGTCGCTAATAATGTCATACTGAATTGAAGTAATGTTGGAAGGGTTGCCAAGCACTTTGAGAGACATACCTTCAGACTCGGTATATTTGAAAAAATCCTGGACTGAGAATAGTTTCTTCTTATCAGGATAGTCTTTGGAAGATCGCCCTAACTGAGGTACAAGCTCTATTAGTTCTGTAAATGAGACAGTGGACAAAGTTGATCTTAAACGCTCAACATTGGATAATGGAATACTAAGTAGCCCACTAGCCAGCTTTTGTGGTGAACTGCCTCCAGTGTCTTCCCGGCTGTCAGTGCTAACACCATTTTCACCATCCTCCTTGACTGAAGAAGTTACTCCAACCATAGTTGATGGGACACCTCCTACCCTAGCAAACTTCAGACTTCCCAAAAATCCATTGACATCTGCTCTTTTACCCTCCAGTATACTAGTAATTGCTTTCCAATGATCCAAATGAGTTGTACCAACACTCTTACAAGCTCTTTCTTTATGACCCTGGTCAAACTTTTGAAGATTTTGAGTAAATTGATCAAAGATAAAGCCTATAAAGCAATCAAGTGACATGTTATTTCCTTCTTTATCTTTCAGACTTTCACCATGAAATACCGTACGTGGCTGGCCCTTCAACTCCTTTTGCTTTAACTCACACAAAACCCTTGATTTGGAAGCCTTTCCACATGAATGCATACAAACCTTATCTTCATTATTCATTTTCTGAAACAGCTTTTTGTTCGTTTCAAATGGACTTTGAATTGCCTGAACAAAACTGCCAAGCAACAATGAGCAAGTCACCGCGACCTGCAAGCAATTCATGCAAGTCCCATCCTCTTTAACAGTACCCACATCTTTTGACGGAGAAATGTCAACCTTATTGTGCCCATTCAAGCCATAATTATGTGGAAACATTCCAAAGAATGCCTTAATCGGGATCGTTATGGATAAATCCTTCTTTCTCTCATCATTAGCCACACACTGCCAACTCTCTTTTTTCACAGAACATACCTGAAACTTATTATTATTATTTTGAATATTTTCCCCAACCACATTTTGTGTCGTAACAAATCCATTGCTGCTACTGGCCCCATTTTTCATTACAGGCCAACAATGTTCAAGGTCTTTTGCTGCTTTCCGAATACCGGACTCCAACGGAGAAAATGCATTTTTCACAACTTGTAACGTATTGAATAAGGACTCAACTGGGTCATTCCCAGACAACATCACTCAGACCCTACCTACTGTCTCTGTGTATATTCAAATCTGAAATTCAAGCTTAAAACATGCATGCACCTCTACAAATCAAGACAAAATCCATGATAAGCACTCACAATGTCGAAACTAAATCAGGAGAAATAATTACCGAACACCAAACCAAAAGCAAGCTTCTCCGATAATCACATGTCCAATCCATGAGCAAATTGAATAATCTGTGAAATACTCTGTGAAATCTGAAATGCTTACGAATGTGAATATATACCGAGAGGATTGAAAACGAGAGCTATATATATATATATATATTCACAGTGTAGTTAGCTGCATGTATGTACAATTACATTTTTCGAATCTGAAATGGATATTGAGTGATTTACAGATAAATTGTTTTACCTGCGAATCTAGAGGAAGATTTTATTGGTGATTTTTCGCTGCTAAATTTTTGTAGGAGTTTTTACAGAGATCTGAAAGTCTCCGAGAGAACCAGAAAATGAAGAATAAGAAGGCGAAGAAGAAGAAATCTCCATCCTATTTTTCGTTTGATTTATATACTAAAATATTAGTAATTTTTTTATTCTTCTGTTGTTGGAGAAAAACAAAATGGGCAAACTTCATTTTAGCCACTTTCCGTTTGCTCTTTATGCACTTTGCTCCCTTGACTTTTAAAAATTTTAACTGCATAACCCCCATAGAGTTTGTGAACAAAAATTAAGGATTAAAATTTTGTTTCGATAAATTACTTTGGTCACCTAGGTAAAGAAAACATTTCAATGTGTTTTGACCTACTTAGGAAATAGAATAAAAAATAAAAATTTTAAAAAATATTTTTTCAAAATATATTAAAGTATTGAAATATTCTAAAATAATTGTACAAATACATTTAAATATTACAAAATATCTCAAAATATTATGGAACACATCTAAATATTAGAATTTTAATTCTATCACTGATTTGTTTTGGTCTTCTTTGAAATGAAAACGTTACAATCGTTTCGAAATAAAATTTTAATCATCGACTAAAATGCACAGTTATAATTTTTATCCAAATTAACTGTGTGTAAAACCACACTCCAAAACTAGTTGAGAGTTGATCCGGTAATGTCATTTTACTAAGTACAAAAATACTCTCATGATCTTCTATATTCTCAATATCTTGTCTCTCATTATATTAATTATTATATAAATGACCAAAAAATTGTCACCCGCCACCATCATCGGTGATCACCCGTGGTCAACAACAATTCATTGACGACTACTCCTTCATTTCCTAGCAAGACATAACCTCGTCTTTGAATATTTTGTCTTTCTTAACAAGTGTCAGTGCTTTGTGTGGTGAAAGGGTCTATCGGGGTGGAGGATGAGAGTAGGGCCTAATGAATATGAAGAAAAATAGTGGCAAAGAGGGGTATTTAGGTCATTTGATCTTAACTGTTTACAGAGTTAGGTGTGCATTTTGGTTCACAAAAACACACGGAGGTTATGTGGTTATTTCCAAACATCTAGTGGGGCAAAGTGCAAAAAGAGCAATATACAAGTGGATAAAATGAAGTTTACGAAATATAATATGCTTTCTCTTTATTTATTTATTATTTTTTTGTGAGTTATAAAGGATAAGGACTGACGAGTGTTGATAAAAACGGTAACGTAGAGTCCTAGTAGGACGGACCGCACTCGGGAATCTTTAGGTTTAGTGTTAATACACATGACACATCTATCCGGACCAGTATTGACAATGGTCTCGAGTTTTGTTAATTTGAATTGGGTATGTCGAATTTATATTTTAAAATAAATTTAAAAAATTATATAAATTCAGCTTATTTAAAAAATGAATCAAGTCTAAAATTAGTTAAATCCGAGTCTAATCCGAATAACTCAACTATTTTTCATATAAACGATTTAAACTTTTTTTTGACTCGTTTTTCTATATCAGTCTAAACAATTGTTAAGTTCAACTCATTTTTTCTACTTATTTCAATGTCATAAAATTCAAGTTTGATCATCTGATAGTGAATTTGTATATTTAAAATTTATGTTACAGTTACTAATCAAAAAACATTCATAGTGGAACAGAGATGAAGTTTTGTGCATCTGCTCAATCTAGAAAAAGACAACTGAAGATTGAAAGTGCATTTAGATTTCAAAGTGTAGATTGGAGAAGACGACTGAAGAGTCCAATTTGGATCTGGTGTGGCCACTGGTCGCTGCTCGTATGGATGGAACAGTCGGATAAGATAGAGATGAAGTAGCCTAAAAAATGATTTTTGAATTTTTTTATGCATCAAGTTTTGAACCAGTAGGTTTTATTGAAACGCCCAATTTTTGTCAAAATCGATCAGTTTAGCGGTTTTCCAATAGTTCAAATGCACAGACAGTCATTCTAACGAATCAGACTAGTTTGGCTTCAGTTCATTGGTCTGATTGGTCAGTCCAATTCTAATAACATGTAATGATTTCAAAATTTTCAAGATAGATTGTTTTTTTGGACCATAGTATTTCAGATGGATAGATAAATGTTAGTATGTTAGTTGTGGAGACAAACAATTGTTATCTGATTAAATTACTAATCTTATGTTGCTTTAGCTGGATTAATCATTGACATTGGGAACATCTTTTTTCTATTTTTTTGTGTTTGTCTTTAAAATAGAAGTTGCAAATGAAGCCAAGAGAGAGAGAGAGAGCGAATTTTATTTTCTCAATCCATGTTTAAATCATTAAAATTCGGATTTTTGACCCAAAAATTCGATACAACTCGAATGAATACATCNTTAGTATGTTAGTTGCGGAGACAAACAATTGTTATCTGATTAAATTACTAATCTTATGTTGCTTTAGCTGGATTAATCATTGACATTGGGAACATCTTTTTCCTATTTTTTTGTGTTTGTCTTTAAAATAGAAGTTGCAAGAGAAGCCAAGAGAGAGAGAGAGCGAATTTTATTTTCTCAATCCATGTTTAAATCATTAAAATTCGGATTTTTGACCCAAAATTTCGATACAACTCGAATGAATACATCGGGTGAAAATTCAACAAATTACATCTATATTATAACTCAATTTTATCAAATTATCACTTAATTTTAACACATAATTTTTATGTTCATATTTCTATAATTTAGATCGGATATTGATGTACTAGTCATTACCTTTATCTAAAGACACTATATAGCAAACAAATGAAATCTTAAATAATTACCCAAATGTAAAAAAGAATGACTTAAAAATATTCATACCAATTTTTTTTTTAAATGATTCAAAATATATTGTTGGTCATATCCTTCGTATTAATGACACTGTCATAAAAATATATAAAAACTCTCAAAAACAATACCAACACTATATATACAAATGTCTCTAAGAAAAAAAAAATACTAACATAACCCCATTGAAAGTTATAATTTTTAAGTAATAAATAAAATCTTGCTCATTTATAAGACTCGCGAATTTATCACTTCTATTACCACTCAATCCAATAACACAACATAATTATAAACTCATCCACTATATTTTTAATTCATTTTATCCTCATGTAATAAATTCTTCAAGCAAAAAAAATACTAATAGAATACAATTAAATTCACAATCTTTAAGCGATAAATAAAATCAACCAAATCTTACTCATTTATACAATTTATGAATTTATCACTATTATCACTATTCAACCCTAAATGACACAATATCATTGCAAATTTGATTACTAAATATTCAATTCTCCACATATAAATATACACAGAAAAACACTAACACACATTTCCTTTTTGGTTACCAAAAAACTCTTCTAACTAATAACTACTTAAGTTTGTAAGATATAATAAATTAATGTTTAATTAAAAAATAGGATAAAAATCATGGACATTCTCAGAGTTTTGACAATATTACATGGATAGCTCTTAACATTTTATAAATAACACTGAGACCTACTGAAGTTTGAATTCATTGCCTAGAGACTCCTCTGTCTCTCTTCTGTCAATGTTGCTAATGAAAATTGATAATTTCATCCCAAAATTTTTTATTATTTTTACAATTGCCTTTCTCTATATTTAGTACAAAAAAAATTAAAAATTTAATAAAATAAAATAAAATTTAATTGAGTACCCAAAAAATTGATTAAATGAATTTTAATATTAATTTGATAACAATGAAATGTAATTTGATATTAATTCGATAAAGTTTAATATAAATTGAAAAAAATTAAATGTCAATTTTGTATAAAATTATATATTGATTTACAATGTAAGATTTATTTTGTGTTGAATATTATTTAGTGTTTATAATCAATGTGCTATTTTTTTTATTTATACTGAGTGTTATTTACAAATTAAAAAGCAAGTGGCAAAATATATGTTGTCATATATATAAAAACTTCGAATTGGTTTCATAAAATAAATAATTTTATAAGATATAGTTTCATATTTTTATGAAGTAAATAATAACAAAAATAACACCTAAGAAACAAAAAAAAAAGATAATAGTATGAAAGAGACAGAGGGAGAGAATTATATGAGAGTTGAGAGTCTTAAAGTTATATAAAAAATGAAAGATCAATTAGGACCATCAGATCAAAACGATATAAGCCGCAAAAAACTCAAGACAAACAATCTAGCTACTTTATTATATATATTAAAGTATGTGAAATATAATACAATGGATTCAAATTCAAATAATTGATAAAAATATCAATTTATATCTATTTAATCAAAATTTAAATTCCAATCATCTCATCCATTAACGGGTCTACTAGGTTGGGATCCGAATCTAGATTCATTGATTGGGTAACTGGGTTGCTGATCCATATGAACAGTCAACGTACGTGGAGCCCAATTGTTACTGCCGCCCCAATCTCAGCCCACACATCTCCGAGACTAAAGCATCAATACGTGTTTGTACACTTATCAGGTTACGCGCACCTGAATTAATTTATTTTTTAATTCGGTCAAAAATAAATTATTCACATCAAAATTAGAATATTCATGACTCACAAATGATAAATCTTTTATGGTCTGATTTCAAAGAGTTGTCAATATACGAACTCAAAACGTATGAATTTATAATTCATCCTTATTACTAGTTGAGTTGTCCTTAAAATTTTAAAGGTGTTTCTTGGCCTAAAAAAATTTAAAAAGAAAGATAAAAAGAAAAATAATTTCTTTTGAAAAAGAAAAATAGTTTCATTGCATTACATATTGACCATAGGACCTTCACCTCATGATCAGTGATAAACTTTGGCCCCAAAGCTCACACATGTGAAAACAACCTACTCATATATAATGAATCAATCACTACAAAACAAAAGTAAAAATTCAACAATTGAATTACTATCCAAATATCATCGATCATTATCATATTTGTATAGTTGTTGTAACGCCCCAAAAATTCTCTTGGGTGACATTACATTCTAAAAATCATTTACCGTATGAGAGCATTAAGTAAAATTCATCACGACGAAAGTTTCATTCATCAACCATTCATATTTTAACAAAATTTGGACAGAGTCTCCTTTGTACGGGGAGCTCTACCCAAAACACAACCTGTACAATTATATTACAATTGACCACACCGGGTCCACATATGCATAACTATTGACCACACCGGGTCCATTTTTCCATCATAAAATAAACTTGCATTCATCATATGTCATATCCACACTATCATCCCAAATTAATAGGTCTAATCTTGGCCTTTACATCTCCAAAATGTAATAATATAACGCAGCGGAAATAACAGAAATGAACTAGAGTTCAAAAGGATATTCTAAGCATAATCTAGTCTAGAACAAAATAAAAGTGTCGCTCTAAGCGTCCACCTCGGGATCCACATCCCCGTCAAGCGGAGTCTTCCAATGGGTGGGCTCCTCGGCTCCTAACTCCTCCTCAAGTGTGAAATCTGAAAAATTTTTATTTGTAGGGGGTGAGCACGAAGCTCTGTAGCAAAATCCTCTCAACTCAAACAAGGTTTGAAAAACATAGCAAACGGTCGGTCTCATTTCACAACTAACATATATATAGGTTTGGAATGAAAACAGTGACATTTTAAAAGAGATCTCAAGTTTAAACAATAGCAATAATCAGTTAAAAGAATAAAGTGAGTTTAGCATCGATAAACAAAATTCTAATTTAAGCTATTTAAGAAGGGCTTCTCCCTAAGCATTGTCCCATACCAATGCATCGGCAAGAACGACCCAACTCCCGATTCCATGTATTTTTGGTTCATCCCCGTACCATGTATGTTGATTGCTTCTCGTGAATCTACCTAACGATCATGCCTAGTCCACCAATTCCAACCAACAATCACAAATCTCTTTAGGAAGGGCGTGTACCGTCTCCTACGGCATTGACGAAATCCTCCCAAGGTGTCTAGTATACTAACCCTTTTCCTCGGTGTATATGTGAACAATAGTGATCGCGAGCACAACAACGATCCACTACGAGCATTAGGCAACCATCTCACCCCCCATTGGGATAGACTAACCTCTAACACTCTACGGCATCTCTCGAAGGTAATCCAAGTCCATCACAACAACCATACAATGAGGAAATCAAGAATATTCACAATTCACAACAATTTCCCAAATATAGTAAAATCCCCAATTTTGTTTTCACATTTGTCATATAATCGAATAATCCAAGAAAATATGCAAGAGATCGTAATCTATATCATTTTGTTATACAATATTCAACACTAAAGTTTTAAAATCAAAGACAAAGAAGAAATTAGGAGAAAATCCCCTTTTCTTGAAAACTAGGGCTTTGAAGATAAAAAAAAAAAAAAATAGAGCTTTGGTGGTTACCCACCCTTCATATTGTTCAAAACATGGCATTTATTACAAATAGAACAAGAATCATGTATTTCATATTATATATATGAGAAGGAGAGTGAAGAAACATATATCTATATACATATATATATCTATATATATATATATATCCTCAATGTGAGAGATTGAGAGAAAATCCCCTACCTTAAATCAAGATTCCAAGCTAAGACCCAAGCTTCAAGACCTTCTTGCTCTCCTTTCTTTTCCTCTTAATCTTCTCCTCCTAGGGTTTCAAAAGATTTGGGTGAGAGGGTAGCAAGAATGGAAGAAAATGGGAGGAGAATGTATTCTTGAAGAATTTGAAGTTTTGATTTCTACAAGGTATAAATCCCTCTTGATTGGTATTTCTATCTTCCTCTCTTCCTCTAAAATGGTTCCTAGGGTTTGGAGGGGTGAAATGAATGCTAAAGGGACGACATTAGGTTTTTATAGGGCAAGAAAATCGAGCAAAACCCGATATTTTCTGTTCAGAAAAAATCGGGTTTCCTTCGTACTGTTCACAGATTTTTGGTGCGACTTCCAGGTCAGTTTTGACCCATTTAGAGGTCGAATTGGAAATTTTTCATGAAATACACTTTTGTAGCCCTAGATGTCTACTATTTCCTGTCAAAATTTCAGATCAATTGGACATCAAAATATAAAGTTATGATCAAAATACTAAGCAGTGTCCATCACCCCTTTTTACCCAATTTCACTCCAATTTGGTTTTACTTCTAAAATACTTCCTAACTTCTAATACATTCCATATTACCTCTCCCAATGTTTTCTGACCTCCCGAATTCAATGGTAATGTTATTTTGATTAAAAAATTAATATATTTATTTAGTTACCCTTATCAATCTTAAACACATCCAAAAAAAAAAATTAAGTTTGACCCAAAAGTCAATCCGTTCGAAACTCAAACTTCATGATTAATATTTCAACAATGATTCTAAATTTTTATCCTCATTTTATTCATATTTGAAAAACTCTTAAGATATTAGTATTCTTATTTAATTTTAGTACAGGGTCTTACAGTTGTAACTGACCCATTTCAAGTTCTTGAAACAAACATTAATTTCGAACATGACTCATTAAGACCATTTTTATCATTAGCCATTTGATTCATAAGTTATACGTCTGTAATCTATCCTAGTCTTTGGATGAACCAAAAACCTAGAAAATGATTGTCAGATATAGGTTGAGTCATGGACCCGAACTGGGGTGCCCATGGTGGGTTGACCCAAATTAAAGAATGTCCAAAAGGGCATGTCTTTTAAAGGTATTTTTTACTAAGAGGTATCTTTCACCCAAAATACATGTCTATTAAATATTAACAGACATGTCCCTATATTATGTGTCTCTTAATGACACATATTAGTTGCCTATATAAACTTAAGACAACCAATAAATGAAAGATCTCTGAAAAATAATAAAATGTTAAAGTCTTCTACTTTATTTCTCTCTCCCTACATAACGTTGAAAAAATTTTGTACTGTGGAAACTTGATATTGATTCTTATTGTAACAACATTATACTGCTCATGTAATAAGAAAAAAGACAATTTTCAGATTCTAAAGTACGTGGAACATCCTCAAACGATCTTTAGGATTAAAGTGAATAACATATGTCTTTGATCTTATATTTTCGCAATATGTTATAAGATTCTCAACATTGGTATCAGAGCCACTTAAGGTTGTTCTCGTATTTTTTTGGGGTCAATTATTAATAGTTTAGCAATACTATTTTTGCGATAAAAAAAAAATTCGAACAGGCTTTAATGAAATCTCGAACAAATGATTTTCCAATGTTTTGAAATTTTAATACATTATAATTCATGTGTATATGAACTACTCTGACTTTCGTGAGAAACGGTCTCAAGGGTTTGAGAGTTTTCAATTTTGTTTTAAAAAAAAAAATAAAATTAGCCCGTAAATCGTCAAGACGTTGTCGCTACTGCACGATGAAACTAATGACTTTGAGATAAACAAGGCTTTTTTTTCGTTTTACTGTATAGATAGTGACTTTGGCCCATCACCGTTAATAAGCTTTTTTCCCCACCAGGCCCATTCTACTAGAAAGATTAGTTTGTCTTGTTTCATGTCTTTTGGAATTCAAGTTCAACCAATACAAGTGGATAAAAGTTTTTTTTTTTGGGTGGTCATTATCGTTGCCTATGTTTTTGTTTTTGGGTCCATCAGAAAGACCCATTTTCTTTTGACTATACAAACGTTGACCAATGAAATGGATTAACCAATGACGTTAAAATTAAAAAAAAAAAAAAAGAATTACCCCAGAAAGAATGTCTACTGTATAGTATTTGTTGGTTGTTTGGTTTTTAGTGCATATGACTATGTTAACATAATGGATATGCTAGCTGCATTTATTATGTTGTTTAGCATCATTTAAATTAGAATTTCATACCCCTAGATTGAATATGCATTTTTTTTTTATGTATCTAAAGTAAGAACATGCATGATATGAAATTAATTATGATCAGTATGCCTAGAGATACTAGATTTAGTGGGAGTTTTATTTTGTTCGGTATTAAAAAATTAAAATTTTGCACATTAATTAAATTAAGTATTATTAATAATCACATGTGGCACGGGAGATGATTAGGAACTTAGTGAACTTTCGATCTCGCGACTTGTGAAAGTTGTTAATACTTGAATTTAGTTTTTTGTGGCAAAATTATAGAATGTGTTGTGCTAATATCTCATACGCATTGTCTCTACATGTAGATTAATTCATAATGACTACTAAAAGCATAGTGACTGAATTAACTAAGAGCGACAAATTGAACGGCGATAACTATCACATACGACATCGTAAGATTTAATTTGGCATGTTTGAGCAACAAGTTTTGGATACCATTGACTCTGTTCTATGCTGCCAGAGCCTGGGCGACCTCAGATCCGCCAAGAACAAGAGAATTATCAATCTTGGCAGAATAAGGATCGACTTGCGCGCTATACCATGCAAGCAAGCATGCAAGATGACCTTATTCCTGAATTTGAGAATTACTCCACAGCTTATGCCATGTGGAAGGCCCTCAAAGAGAAGTTTGGTATTACTTCTCTCGTTAGACTTCGTTGTTTGACCATGAGATTTGACTCGTATCAAAAGAAGTCAGAGCATATAATGAAACAACATCTGAGGACTATAGCCACTATGATACGTGATGTAGGTGTTGCTAGTCATGTATTGACCAATGAATAACAAGTTCAAGCTGTACTTCGCTCCCTTCCACCATTATGGGAGCATATGAAAAGAAATATGACGCATAATGAGAGTGCGAAAATATTCGAGAATGTATCGCGACACCTTGAGCTTAAGGCTGAGCGCTTGGAGGCTACCCAAGGTGAGAGTAGCTCTTATGTGGCTAAAGTTGGCTTGCGCAAGACCTTCGAATCCAAGCGTAAACACAGTGAAAATAGATATAATGCTCAAACTGGGGTTGGTCATTCTAATTATAAAAAGCACAAGCAGGGTAAAAGAGTTGATAAGAAGAATAAAGCCAACATGTTTTGCTATAACTGCAACAAGAAAGGTCACTTCGCTCGTGAATGCACTAAGCCGAAGAAGGTACTATCTAGTTATGTCTCTCGCATTGACTGTTTAGTTACTAGTCAAATTTTTGTTGCTCACTCTCTTAATTCGTGTATTGTACTCAGGAGCAACATACCACATAACGAGATACAGATTCAAATTTGTGGAGTACCGTTGAGTTTCAACTGGAAGCAAACGAATTTACATGGGGAATGAGACCAGTATAGATGTGCTTGGAATTGGCACATACGAACTGAAATTGCGACACGGGTGCACTTTATACCTTCATAATGTATTATATGCTTCAAGAATCCAATGAAATTTGTTATCAGTTACTAGCTTAATGAGACTAGGTTTTATTTTCCGTTTTGAAGGTCAGCATGTTGGCATTTATAGGGGAACTACATTCTATGGATATGTTTATATCACAAATGGTTTTATTATATTAGATATTGATCATTCTAGTAATGAAATTTATTCTTATGTTACATCTATGGATAATGTTGATTCTATTATATGGCATGCTAGATTGTGTCATATTGGACAAGACAGAATGAATAGATTAGCTAGAGAGAGACTTTTAGGCCCACTTGCTAAAATCAACTTGCTCACATTTGAAAATTGTCTCGCAGGTAAGACAACTAGAAAATCCTTTAGTAAAACCAAAATAGCATCTATTCCATTGCAATTAATACACTCGATATATGTGGCCTAATAAATGTGAATGCAAGACATTGAGCATCCTATTTTATCACTTTTATAGATGATTTTGCGCGCTTCGGTCATGTATATTTGATTTCTCACAAGTCCAAAGCATTGGATTGCTTCAAATGTAACATTAAAGAGGTTGCGAATCAACGAGACAATAACATTAAGGTTTTTAGAACCGATTGAGGTCATGAGTATCTATCTGAACAATTTAAAGAGTTGTGTGAAGAAAAAGAAATAATCAGGCAATTGACAATACCTAGCACTCCGCAACAAAATGGTGTAGCAGAGAGACAAAATCGCACCTTGCTTGATATGGTTAGGTCTATAATGGCACAGACTCATCTTTCGATTTCAAATTGGGGAGATGCTTTATTGACTGTTGCTTATATCCTTAACCGAGTGTCTTCTAAATCAATTCCTTCTACCCCATATGAGTTATGGACAGACACAAAACTTGACTTAAATAATTTACGGTCATGGGGTTCAACGGCTTATGTACATAATACTTCTCATATATATGGGAAATTGGGTCCTAGAGGGAAGAAATGTATCTTCATCCGCTATTTTGAGCACTCTAAGGGCTATGTGTTTATAGGTGAATAGCTTGATGGAAGGGTAACTGAAATTGAGTCACAGGATGCAATATTCCTTGAAGAGAATTTCCCTAGCAGAGGAGATGTGTCTAAAGGAATAAAACTCTATGAGTTAGATGATCCCCAAAGAGATATACCCACTAACCAAGTAGAGATCTAGAAAATATTTTCGTCATCTCCTAGGGACAGTGGGAGCGATATACTCAATAGTGGATCAGTTCCAATGGATGTAGATCCATACGACATAGAGTTACATAGAAGCAAACGTGGAACCATCTCTTGACGTCATTTTGAGATTGAATGGGAAGCTTTCATGGTTGTACCACATGATGATGCCGAACCTAAAAATATTAAAGAAGCTCACCTGCTAGTAATGAGTGGATAACTACAATGAATGATGAGATGGGGTCAATGAAGGCTAATCAAGTCTGGGACTTGGATGACCTTCTGCTTGGGCGCAAGACCACTAGGAACAAATGAGTTTTCAAAATTAAGCGCAAGGCGGATGGATCCATAGAAAGATATAAGGCTCGCCTAGTGGCAAAAGATTACACCCAAAGAGAGGGTATGAACTACGAGGAAATTTTTTCTCCAGTTGTAAGGCTTGACTCGATTGGCATGACTCTAGCTATTGTCACACATTTGGATTTAGAACTATATCAAATGGACATTAAAACTGCATTTCTTAATGGATAACTGGATGAGGAGATCTACATGGATCAACCTGAGAGCTTCGTGGTGGTGGGTCAGGAGAACAAAGTTTGTAAACTCCAACGATCCATTTATGGCTTGAAGTAGTCATCCAGACAGTGGTATCTAAGGTTTCATCGAGCTATCACTTCTAATGATTTTACAATGATTGATGAAGATCATTGTTTGTATGTTAAACGGTCTAAAGATAGGTTCTTGATTCTATCTTTGTATGTTGACAATATTTTATTGGCTGAAAATAATAAGGAGATGATTATCACTACTCAAAAGTGGTTGTCCTCAACATTTGAGATGAAGGACTTGGGCGAAGTAAGTTAGGTGCTCGGAGTTAAGATCCTAAGGATTGTTCTAAGAAACTTTTTGGTTTGTCTCAAGGGACTTACATTAAGAAGGTTCTTGAACGATTCCAGATGTATAACTAAAAATTCCATAGACACTCTTGTAGCGAAAGACGAGAGCCTAAGCTTAAAGGTGTGCCCTAAGTCCCCTAAGGAAAAGGAAAAGATGGCTCATGTTCCCTATGCCAATGTTGTAGGTAGCTTAATGTATGTTATGATGTGTACCCGTCCTGATATTTGTTATACGATAGGTCTAGTTAGTCGTTTTCAGTCAAATCCTGAAATAGCTCATTGGAAGGCAGTCAAAAGGATACTACGATATCTCAAGGGGACTTCAGATTATATGTTATGCTATCAGTCTCTAGATTTACGAATGGTTAGTTATAGTGATGCTGATTGGGGTGGTGATATAGATGAATGCAAGTCCACATCAGGATATGTTTTCTTACTTAATGGTGAGGCCATTACATGGAGTAGTAAAAAACAATCATGCATATCCTTATCCACCATGGAAGCAGAATACGTGGCTTATTCTGTTGCTGTACAAGAAGCTGTTTTGTTGAGAAGGTTCTTTCAACATCTCAGAGTTGTCACAAATACCTTGGGCCCAGTGACGATTCATTGTGATAGCATGTTTGTATTAGTTTATACTAAGGACCCTAAGTATCATGGAATAACCAAATACATAGATCTAAGATATCATTACATCAGAGACATGATTGCACAAAAAGAAGTAATCTTGAAACACATGCCTACAACTCAGATGGTTGCAGACCCCCTAACTAAACCTATAGCTAGAGATGTGTATATGGCTCATGTTAGAACTTTAGGACTTCGTAGATATTGATTAGGTGCTAGAGATTGTATGGATTACACTGTCATTTGTATTGACATTTTTTTTTTGAGGATATTAATACATGGTTTCAATTGCAATTAAATATTATATTGCTTGATTACCTTGATATTTGAGAAAGCACACACATTAAGTATGTCAGCGGGCGTGATTGGCTCACTCACACGAGCAATCGCCTTTGGTGCTTGATATGGCGAGCAAAGATTAGATACTTTAGCATATAGTATCGCTCTGTTTGTACACAGAATGAGATCTGACATTTGAGGATTGATAATGGACATAACTCCATGTCCATTATGTCTATATTTGTTGATTAGCCAGATGCAAGATCTTAATTTGGCGTCTTTGGAGGGCGAACAAATAGAGAACTCGAGTTAGACGCTTGTAGAGCGACTAGACTAATATTTGTACGGTGTCTGAGTATGACATACACTCTCATTAGGATCGAGACACTCCACCGTAGCATGTATTTCATACAACATGTGCTTAGCGACAATTAAGGAGGTGAAGGAATGGATCCCTACTTCCTCACTGTGTGAGCCCTCCGAGTCATTTTTACATGACCAGGTTATTTTGTTTAACCAAACATTCTATATGCTCTATGACTTTTGACTATGTCATAGAGTGAAAGAATTAATGCTCAGCTACTTTGGCATGTTACTTACGGCCATGAGTGATTCGACCTTCTGGGACATTGCTAAGAAAACGATTAATTTTGAACTAAGTGACATAAGGGCGAAAGGAAGACCATTTGGAACATCCAATGATATATTTACTGTCGACAACTTTGGGCGCTAGTTTAGATAGTGACAAAGTGTGAATATATACACGAAGGCTTTGAGGGGTTATGCATGCTCTTATAAT
The DNA here is from genome assembly GCA_963454935.2 of Ilex paraguariensis. Taxonomy (NCBI): domain Eukaryota; kingdom Viridiplantae; phylum Streptophyta; class Magnoliopsida; order Aquifoliales; family Aquifoliaceae; genus Ilex; species Ilex paraguariensis. The sequence continues at coordinate 1,065,153 of CAUOFW020000737.1, read as the reverse complement.
GAGAGGGATTAGAGATGCTTGAACCGGTGTATCTGAATGGATCTAGAGTACTTGAGATACTATTTTAAATTTTTTTTAGGGTTGATGTCTCTATGCTGGCTCCGTAGAGTTTCTAGTGTAGAGCTCCCAAATTGCAGATGTGCTCAGCGGTCACACGACCCATTAGCCTGTATGAATTGATGTTGATGTATATTATGGATTGAGAGAGATGACAGTCTCATACCACCACGTGCGAGTGGAAGATGTTAGATATTAGTTGGTTCATGGACCTGAACCGGGGCACCCATGGTGGGTTGACCCATATTAAAGAATGCCCAAATGAGCATATCTTTTGGAGGTATCTTTTACCAAGAGGTATTATTTACCAAAAGATATCCTTCACTCAAAATATATGTCTGTTAAATATTAACAGACATGTCTCTATATTATTTGCCTCTTAATGACACCTATTGGTTGCTTATATAAACTCAAGGCAACCAATAGATGAAAGATCTCTGAAAAATAATAAAAAGTTAAAATCTTCTACTTTATTTCTCTCGCTCCCTACATAACGTTGAAAAGCTTTTGTGCTGTGAAAATTTGGTGTTGATTCCGATTATAACAACATTATACTGCTCGAGCAATCAAAGAAAAAATAATTTTCAGATTCTAAAGTACGTGGAACATCCTCAAACGATCTTTAGGATTAAAGCGAACAAGGTATATCTTTAATTCTATACTTCCGCAATATGTAATAAGAATCCGAACAATAACTAATATAGTAAGTCCATGTCTTCAAGGCTTTGATGATACATTTACAAATGTCATATATGATTATTCACTACCTCTTACCAAAATCTCTTTTATATAGCCCCTAAATCACAATAAGCCTACTTGTAGGCTAACAAGGAAAAAATAAAGATCACATATATTATGCACTACACAAAAATGACTTATTCATTATTCCTTGTCACAAAAGAAGGATCTTGCATTCAAGAATAATGCGGAATTTATCATGTAAAAAAGGAAGAGTTCATCAATTATTATACATTGATCAAACAATACAGTGAAAATAATGTATAAACATGGGCAGGTTTGTATTACGTACTCTTTTTATGATCTATTTGGGTGCTTAATGATTTCCCTCGCATGCTCATCAGTCTGTAGAACCAAAATGAAATTCGCAGCTAATCCATTGGAAGGAAAAATGACACACTTTGATGAAATTACAGAGAAACTAACACGTTCTAGTTAGTATGATCACACAAATCACAAAAACAGTCATTAACAGAGATTAAAGAAAAAAGAAGACGATAAGCTAATGGGAGAGGGAGGAGTCAATTGTGGGAGGTAGAATTTCATATTCATTAGTACTCATTATAACATAGATAAGTTTCTAAAACAGCCGTAGATGGGAAGACTTGAAAACACCCACAATGAATTACAATTACATCTCACTGTTTTAGAAACATAAATAAGTTTCTAAAATAGCCGTAAATAGGAAGACTTGAAAACACTCACAATGAATTAAGTGGTGATGGGCTGGGCCTATCCCACATCGGATAGTCTTGGGGTTGTGTGTGTGTATAAGACCCTCTGTCGTTTTCACTTTTAAGTGAAAGTTTCAGAGTGGTTCTTTCTTTGTTAAAAAAAAAAAATTACAATTAGATCTCATTTTATGGGAAGAAGAAAAGACAGTCCTCAATAAAGAAAGTCTGTTTAACTTTCCCCACTGGCTTGTCAATACTCAATTCCTTAGACAGGATGGAAAATTGAATAAGTGGATAGGATATGATCGACTTTACAAAATTGATTGAGGTTATAAAAAAAAAGATCAAAAGACAAAGGATATAATTGACATTGGAATACCAGTCAAGGGTAAAATTGAAAAAAAAAATATGTTTGGGTTTAGTACCCTTTTACAAGTAGTATATATATATATATATAAGTAATTACTGAAAAAATAGTATATCATTTGATGTTTCCTAACAAAAGCATAATCACGGGTCACAATAATAGCCCCACATTTTTATTTTTTTATTCCTTTTTTCAAAGCATAAAATCAAGAGCATTTGATAATTTTTTGAAAATGTTATTGCATTCAGACCTCAACATTTGGGGTTTTTTTAATTAAAAAAATGGATTATTGCTCTCAAGACCGTTCTAAACCCAAACAAATTACAATCGAAGGTGACGACTGACAAGGATACCGTTTAAATAGATAATCGATAGATTTACAAAATTCATGAATAGTGTCACATTTAAAATAATGCGGTTTGTAATTTAATTATAAATGGAAAAGAGTAATGCTACAAAAAATCTTAAAATAGACTCAGTATTTTTACCTGAAGAGAACTACACTTCTTGACTCGCTCAAATGTGATGGGATAATTTTTAACAGAATGAGCAACAAAAGCTAACGAAATGACTACATTACAATACTTTTAATACATTATAGGTGTAATGTGAGAAATTTAGTCGTTAAGAGTGCAAAATATGAATTCTTAAATCTTTTGGAATGTAAAATATGATTCTACCCTTATAGTTTAGACCGAAGAAAAAGTATTTGATGGAAAAAAAAAGTATTTGATGGGACATTTATCGGCCTACCTATCATTGGAGGACACATGGACATATGGATCCCATTGGGAGTATTTAGCCCCCGCCAAATCAAGCCCCTCAAACTCCCTTGGGGTGTGTTTGGGTAATGGGATTAGATAGGGTAGGATTTGTTTTTGTTATATCCTAACTCATTCAAGTCAAACTCACTCATCCACTTTAAAACTCTAACCTTGAAATATGTCCAATTCCAACCTTTGTTTGGGAAACTAATATGTAATTCAGTGGACCTCATAGATTATACAAATAATTTTGTAGTAGTTTATCATTTTACCCGTGACTCTATCCATTCCAATTCAAATTAATCATATCTTATGTTTGGACTAGTGGATTATCCTAATAAAATTATATACTTTTCACATATACTTAAAAACATATAAAAATTATATATGATTTAGAACCTTTGTTTAATTTTTTAGTTTTATTTCAATAGATAATATAATTATATACTAATTACGATTTTTTAAGAAAAAATTAAAATTTTAATTTTAATTTTATTTCAATAAATAATACAATAGAATATGAATTTTGATTATAAAATAATATTCTATATTCTATATTTGATTGAAGTATTTTTGGTATAAGTATAATATTTTAAATTTAAGGGGTCTAAGTATTATATAACTACTACAAACTTCAAAGGGGTTTCAATGTAATTTATTAAAAAATATATTTATCTTGAGAGATTTAAGTGTTACGCACGTATAAACTTGAGAGAATCTTTGTGTAATATTTCAAATATCAAGGGTTTGAATAATTAAATGATAAATTTTAAGGGATTTAAGTGTAATTCTCCATAATTAAATTCCTTTTTTTTATCAGGTATATCAAACCCAGAAGCCAGAACCATACATCTGCCCGTGATGGTCTACATCTCCCCATATACATCCTACCACCACCATTAAACCCGCCACCAGAACTCACTGCCCCATCTTTCCCACCACCTTTACTCCCATCTTTCTCCCCCTGCCTTCCACCACCCATTGAGCTCTTCTCCCCTTCGCCAAATAAATCTTCAACGCAACAGAAACGCCACCACCACCACCACAATAGAAACACCCACCACCCCTACTACCTCTCACCACCATCTGTTGAAATCGCTGTCCGCCTCTGTATCCATAGTGATAATCTCTGATTATGAAGCAGATCACAAGCCGATGATTAGACCCTCATCATCTTCGACGACAACTAAGTCATTCAACGCCGTTCTTGACCCATTGCCTTTGTGCATCACCTTTTCCATCGCCTATGTGCAACATCTTCGTCCCAAACCCTTGGACGAGCTCAATTGTTGGTGTGTGTGAGTGGTTGAGTAAGGGCAAATGGATGTTAACTTGTTGCCTGGGTTTGTAACCCATTTGGGGGGGGGGGTTAATTGTAACCGATGTAAGGGGGTTATGGACCACTGTAGCAACTGGGTCAAGGCTTGACCCGAGATTGTTATCCAACCTCAAAAAATGGTTCCCAAACAAAGGATAAATGGGACTCATTACCTTATTTAGCTATCCTTATGGTGTTAACCCCATTTATCCTATTATCCAAACACATCCTTGGGGGACTACTTACAGGATCTTAGGGATGTTTTCACCCTAGGCCCGAATTGTGATGATGATCTGATGTGAAGGCCCACTGACTTGATGGATAACAATAAATGATTAGTTACACCGCATATGTTGTTTAAAGGCAAGACCCTTGTTTACACGGATGAATCAGAAGGTGGTCCAAGGTGCTTGAGTTAATATTTGGTGTTCACCATTTAAATACTTGGCACAACTCGTTAACTGCTAGCAGAGGCCATTGAATGCTCGGACAACGCTCATTAAATGATCAGTCTCCTGAGCGAGGTAATTATTGTGGCATTCAATCCCGAGTAACCACCGGCCTTTCTTAGGCTTAGTAAATGTGCATCTCAAGGCCGAGAGTAACCATTGACATGTCATCTTTACGGCTGTAAAGCCAGCTAACTCGATGTGATCCTCTGAACTCCGTGTCATTATTTTTTAAAATATTAGTTGGTGTTTACGTGCATTGCACGTGGACTCTTTTAAAGTACAAAAAAACACATGCACATTTTTTGTTTTAAACTATTATACATATGGACCATTTCCCCAAAATCCACATCCTTAGTATATATTTGATCCAAATATATTGTACTCCATGAGCATGAGCTTAAAAGCAACATTACACAAATGTCTTACCCAAAAAAAACATTACACAAATGCTTGATTTTTCACCCATTCACTCAACAGTACATATTTTTATGCAGAATCGTACTTTAAAACAAAAGATAAAATCGTATCCAACAATCTTTTAAAAAATGTGGAGTAAAACCAGTATACAAAATATACTAGGCCATAGAAATCTCCATAACTAACTCGGGGAATATGTCAAGCTAATCAGAGCATAATGGGAGACGAAGGAGTTTATTAACAACAAAGTATAAATCAACTACATTCCTCCTCAAGATCTTCTTCACGAGTATTTAGAGACTATATAAATATCCATACTATAGGGAAAAATTGCTTCAAACCATGAAAAGGTTTAGCTCATTTCAAGTTACTGGTATCATTAATTTGAAAACATTTACTCTACTATCTAATGAAGCTCCACAAGCTATCTGGTCATCCTAGAAAGCGAACCCGAATCATCTATTATAGGAAAAATTTAAGTTTAAAGTGTATAGTAACTAATTGGTTAGGCAAAGAATTGATCTTTCCCCATCTAACACACTAACAAACAACAAACAAATGAACACACTCACACAAAACTAGAAGCGAAAAAAGACACTATCAATCCACAAAAAAGAAAGAAATGATACAGTGTGTGGCTAGACTTTCAATGTCTTCATAAACAAATGACAATCCAACAATTAGAATAAGCAAAACTCCTAGCATGCTATAGATAAAAGACAGCAAAGACAAAAAGAACATATAAATAGAACATAAATATATTCTGACATGAAAATGAATTTGAAAAGTATTCAAAGACATTTCATTCATAAGAAAAAAACTCACTTGGATATATATAAATTCTTGTCCTGGATATCATTGAAGACCACAGAGACCCTGAATTGCCTATTCCTAACTATTGTAAATAAGGTTCCACAAAAGATATATCCCCCAGCGTCTCCTTCCTTTCCTCATCCCTTGAGGAAGGGATAGGGCAAAAGTAAAAAATACGCAACAATATATACCAACTACCAATCCTCATTGTTTCTCACGTTAGTTGAAATGAATATCGAAAAATATACCTAAGACGTAAATTTATTTATCGACACCCTGTTGTTGCCGAATCAAGAGCTGCACGATAAGACAACAAAAAAGGGAGAGATATTTAGTAATTTCATTAAACACCTGATTTGCATATCAAACTGTATGACAACAACAAACAGTCCATTAGAGCACTTTCAGTGTAAGTAAAGAAGAAGCTTTGAATAAGAATGAAATCGCAAGTGAAATCAAAAGCAATACTCAAAACCCCCATCCCAATTGGAAGAACCTCACCAAATTCCACAGCTAATATATGATCTTTCCCGCAATTCAACCTCCACTGCTTCGAATAGAAATTTGGAATCTTAAATCAATAGAAATACATCAAGATTGCATTTTTGGAGACTGACCAACACTTGATGGGCTTTGAATTGCACAAATTTGGGATGAACTACTAGTTAGACTGACATTCAAAGATATAAACTTCACTTCGACATAGATGTTGAGAAGAGCAGAGGGAAACAGTATAGCGCCAACATACCTGGCAACAAAGAATAAAGAATATGAGTACATCAACTCTTCATACATGGGTGGAGAATCACGGGAATGGAGTCATCTTTTGAAGCTTCATAAAGGAGGACATGTGTGACTCTAGAGTTGCTTATATGACTCTTTTTCAATGGTAGTTCATCTTCTCGTATCTCACAATTGTTCAAACTGTCCATATTCTAACGTCCATTAAAGGCAAGGAGATGTGTTTTTTTTAATAAGCTTAGTAATGTTCATCATTAGTGGAAAATAAAGAGAGAGATGTTCAATTGACTCTGCAACGTTTTTTTATGTAGAGATAATCAAAAGTTGATGGCTTTATCATCAACGCAATAAGTGTCATATTATCGGCACCCGAAAGCAAATGGCAAAAGACAAAAATTATATAGTAATAGAAAAATGTTATTTATACTTAAATTAGAGACCTAATACGAGAACTTAATTTAATACATTATTGGATTGAAAATAGATTCCATTTAACATTAAAATTCACAATTGATTCAAATAACTGCATTGAATTAGGTCTGTGCTTAAATTTTCAAATTAGATACATGTAGCATTACCCATAATAATATCAACACCTATTTCCATAACTTTGTAAATTCAATTTTTTTTTATGAAATTGTCTTTGGGCAATTTTGAAAGGACAATATCAGTATTAACAATTTTATTAAGGTCATAATGCTTAATCAATTTTTTTTTTGTTGATATTTTATAATAGTATAAATAAAGATTATAGACAGATATAAATATAGATAGAGACGTAACATAATAATATAAACAAATAATTATGAAAATGAAAATATATGAAGGGTCATTTGCATATTTTATTAATATTGAATAATTAAATATATAAATATATGTCTTTTATCTGTTTAATATGGACATAATGGTCAATCAAAAGTTTTTCACTTTTGTTGATATTTTAAGGCAGTATAGATAAATAATCTAAGGGGTTGGATATGAGTTACACGCACAACTTGTGTTGTAGTACTCATATTGTTGTAGAATAATCAGTAGTATAAGAAATTAAAATAGAAGATATAATGGAAATAAGAAAGATAGAAAAAATTGTTAGGCAAGACGCAACACTCGCTATCTTCGAGATAGTAGTTTCTCCATTATGATGCAAATGGACTCATGAAAATTTCATCTCCCAGATAAAATGCCTAACATTTAAGATTATCAAAGACCGAATTTTTTAGTAGTCTTAGAACTAGAACTCAACCTGAATGAAACTCTATCAATCATAACAAAATATGATAATAGAATTAGAAATTAACATCTGACTTCATCATGACTCCTACTTATGGTCAATTAATAGGAACCCTATATTTATAGTGTTTTAGACACCTCTTTACAAAAATTGTAACTCTTCGTTTAAATGTCAATAGATACTTTTACTTGGAAGGTTATAACTCTTGTTTTCAAGAGTTACCTTAACCACCAATAAATAAATAAATATATAATTTATTATTATCAGTAAATATTAGTATATATCTACATATATACAACACATATCCCCTCATTTGAACGCCGACTGACACACATCCGACTATTTCCTAACTTCATTCTTTATTTCAAAAATCTCATATCCAGTTTATCTAGGTATCGCTATTTCAACAATTGCATAGAAATCACCCGGTGTAGTATCATTATGCTATTGGTGATGGGTCAAGCCCAAATGGCCCAATCCATGTGGAAAGTTCAATTTTAACTAATAGCTCAATCTTATAAAGACCCACAAATCCCAATGTGGTCCAAGTCCAGTCAAGCCCATCAGGGAGCTACATCAGCTTGGCTACGTCATCAGGAGAGCATCCAGGAGCCTCATCCACGCCGCCTTGGAAATAGTCAACCCCACGTCATCCTTTGACCGCATCTCATGGAGAGCCCCGTAATCACCTCGCCCGTTGAGAGGAGGACGTCAGATCCAACAAACTAGCCAGCTAGTTGCTAATACCTCGCCCAAAGCTGTTAGGAGGACGACTATAAATTGTAAGTCCCACCAATACTTGGGGGATAAGATCACACTTTGTTGAGCACAACTCTCTCCTCTCCCTCACAGCTTGTAGCTCTCTGCTCTCCCTATACTCTTGACTTAATAAAGTACCCGGCTACCCTAACCATTCAAAAGTGGACGTACGTCACTTTGACCAAACCACTATAATTCTCGTCTTCTCTCTACTTTAATTACTGCATTTATTACTCATACTTGACAGATGGTGTGCAAACCCAATTTGTGCATCATCAATTTGACGCCGTCTGTGGGAACTCGACAAAGTTCTCACTGCTAAACATTTCATTTGTTGAACCAATGATGATCAATACCAGATCCATGAACCAATCTAAGGATAATCCACTGCAAGAGGAGGGGGTTGTTCCTCCACCAACCAATCTTGTCTCAAATGCTCCTGTCCCAAATACGCAATAGATGTTGGAAACCATGCAGCAGTTTGTGGCCTAAAACCAGCAAATCTTGTACCACATACTCGCCGAAGAAGAAGGAGCATAGCCTCTTAGACCTCAAGTTATAGGAACTCTATGCCTTGGGTGTCAAGAAGCTCCCCAAGGAGCTCCCCATTTAGGCACCCCCTTTGGAGCACCCTTGGGCACCCCACTCTTGGGAGTTCCCTTGGGCGCTCCACACAGGGGGCCCCACCATGAGAGCCTCCAACTCCTCCTCCAGCTTCTGCTCCCCATGGTGGAGATCCTCATTTTCAAAAGGATGAGGGTGAAAACCAAAGCAGGGAGCATAGGAGTCATTTCCACGATAATTTCAAAGGAGCACCCAACCACTGGAACAAAAAAATAAAAGAGGTGCAAAATCAACTGGGTGACGTCGTCAACGCCATGAAGGCGCAAGGACCTAAGACTATGGACTACCTTGTTAGGCAAATTGACACGCCTTTTAAAACTGACGTGGCAAACTACCCCCTCCCTCAAAAGTTTAAAATGCCATCTGTGGAGACCTTTGACGAAACGAAGGATCCACTAGACTATCTCGAAACCTACAAAACTCTGATACAGCTACACAACGTCCCAAACAAGATCATGTGTAGGGCGTTCCCAATCACCTTGAAGGGATCCACCCGACAATGGTTTGCCAAGCTTTCCCCAACCTCCATTACCTTCTTTGTTAAGCTAAGCAAGTCTTTCGTGTCATATTTCATTGGAGGGTGTCGCCATCAGAAGCTAGTCACCCACTTACTCAGCGTAAAGCATGATTGAGAGGAGAGCCTAAAGAGTTACCTCACTCATTTTAATGAGGAGATCCTCCAAATTGAGGAGCCTAATAACAAAGTGACTATGACTACCTTCTTGGGAGGCCTCCGCTCATCAAACTTCCTCTTCTCAGTGATGAAGCGCCAACAATGAGTATGTCAAAGCTACTAGCAAAGGCCCAAAATTACATGAATGTTGAGGACATCACAAGAGCCAAGTGAGGCGCGTCCTCCATAACAATGGAGAAGATGAAGGAAAGAGATAGGGACGACAAGAAGAAGACTAGCGACAAGTGTAGCAGAACAGAAAGGGTACCCGTCAAAGACCAGCTTGGTCCTGCCCCTCAGAGAGACCGACAAGCCTTCATTCCCCTAAATATCGTTGTCGGGCACATTATATTCCAGATCCAAAATGAGGGATAAAGTCTCCTCCAAACTGTAGAAATTCGAACAAGTACTGTCGTTTTTATCGCGATTATGACCATAACACCAACGACTGCTATGACCTCAAAAGACAAATTGAGGACCTCATCCAACGTGGTCACCTACGCCAGTATGTTGCTGATAGAGGACAGGCGCCACCACCATCTCATAACCAAGAAGATTAACAGCCCATTGGAGAAATTCACACTATTTCGGGAGGACTAGTAGAAGGTGGAGAATCACTCTCTGCCATGACGGCCCACGCCAGAAAGGCAAGGCACCCCGAGGAATTGCGCCCATCCAAGGTGCCCAAGCATGGCGTCAACGAGGTTATATCCTTTTCAGATAAGGACTTGGAAGGAATCCAGCATCGCCATGACGACTCTCTGGTGCTCACCATGACTGTTTCTAATTTCCAGGTGTGAAGGATCCTGGTGGATAGTGGCAGCTCTGCGGATATCCTATTCATAGAAGTTTATGACAAGCTCAACCTAGGCAGGAAAAAACTATAGCCTATTAGATCACCCCTCATTGGGTTCTCAGGGGAGAAGGTGTATCCCCTAGAGTCCATCACCCTACCAATCACAGCCGGAGCAGCACCCCAAAGCTCTACAGTTATGGTCAACTTCTTAATAATAGACTATCCATCAGTCTACAATATCATACTAGGGCGACCTGCTCTCAACATATTAAGAGATGTGCCCTCCACCTAGCATCTCATCCTTCGCTTTCCAACCCCGAATGGAGTTAGAGAGGTCAGAGGAGACCAGGTAGCAGCAAGAGAGTGCTATGTCTCCTCTATGAAGACCAAGAAGTCACAAGAGGCGTTGGAAGTTGAGGTCCTTGACCCAAGGGATGACAACACCATAAAAAGAGGAGAACCAGTCGAGGAGCTCACTCATGTGGTCTTAGATGAGGATCATCCAGACAGAAGAGTATACATTGGCTCTTCCTTTTCTGAAGATCTGGTTCGCCAACCAATAGACTTTCTGAGATGTAACATAGACGTCTTTGTATGGTCACATGCAAACCTTGAGGGCATCGACCTAGAGATGGCCACACATTGCCTCAATGTTGACCCGCGTCATAAGCCTGTTCGCCAAAAGCTAAGGGGCGCCTCCAATGAAAGGGCCCAAGCTATAGACAAGGAGGTGAGAAAGCTAACAGATAATGGGGCGGTTAGAAAAGTAGCATATCCAGAGTGGCTTTAAAATGTGGTAATGGTGACTAAAACTAATGGAAGTGGTGCCTCTGTGTCGACTTTACTGAGCTCAATAAGGCGTGCCCGAAGGATAGCTATCCACTACCACGAATTGACCTCCTCATTGATGTCACCGCAGGACATGAATTGCTCATTTTTCTAGATGCATATTCTGGATATAACTAGATTAGCATACACCCCCCCAGACCAAGAGAATACATCATTTATCACTCCGAATGGGACCTACTGCTACAGGGTCATTCCTTTCAGACTAAAGAACGCAAGAGCAACCTATCAGCAGCTGGTGAACAAAATGTTTCAATCTTAGATCGGGCGAACAATTGAGGTATACGTGGATTACATGCTGGTGAAAAGTCTCGCAGTAGCAGATCACATTGACCACCTCCAAGATCAAGGTCATCCTCGACATGAAGTCACCCTCCTCTACCAAGGAGCTCCAGCGCCTCAATGGGAGAATTGCAGCACTTAACAGGTTTGTTTCCAAGTCTGCAGACAGATGTCTGTCTTTCTTCAAAATTCTCTGAAAGGCCTTCGAGTGGGGACCTGAGGTAGAGGAAGCCTTCCAAAGGCTCAAAGTTTACTTGGCTACTCCTCCTCTCATTTCGCATGCTACTTTAGCAGAAACTTTGTATCTATACCTTTCAGCTTCCCCGTTGGCAGCACGCTCCGTCCTCGTTAGAAACAATGGTGGAGTGCAAAAGCCTGTCTATTATGTGTGCAGAGCATACAGAGGAGTAGAAATTAGATATTCGGAGCTAGAGAAGCTAGTGCTCGTCCTCATCTCAACAACAAGACGTTTACGACATTATTTTCAGAGTCACATTGTGGTTTTGGTCATAGATCAGCCTCTAAAGAGAGTCTTGAAAAAATCGGATGTATCGGGGAGACTTCTCAAGTGGGCAATGTAACTGGGAGAATTCGATATTCAGTACCAGTCAAGGTAGTTATCAAAGCATAAGCCTTGACAAATTTTATTATTGAGACCAGTGAACTTTCCACATTCTAAACATCAAGCCTGGACGCACAAAGCAACCAGATGCCTGGCAGGAACTCCCAGGCATCCAAACTAGGCACCCAGCTCTCTTCCTTAGGTGCCCAACTCTCCACCTCAAGTGCCCAAACACTCCCACGCACCCAAATCTCCTTTTCAGGTGCCTAGCTCTCCTCCTTAGATGCACAACTCTCCACCTCAGGTGCCCAGACACTCCACCCCGGACGCCCAAACCTCCACCCCCTGGCACCCAAACACCCCCAGGAGCCCAGACTAGAGCCCAGCCAACTCTCTCCAGTGCCCAGGCACCTTTTGGTGCCCAGCTTTCCTCCTCTGGCAAACAGACACCCCCTGGTGCCCAAATTGGTGCCTAGGTAACTCCCTTTGGTGCTCAGGCACCCTCTGGCTCCCAGACATCTCTTTTCGATGCCCAAGCACCCTCTGTCGCCTAGACTAGCATCCAAACTTCCTCCTCCAGTGCCCATCCTTCCTTCTTTGGCCCCTAGACACCACCTAGGCCCAAATTGGCACCCAGGCAACTCCTTTTGACGCCCAGACTGGTGCCTAGACATTTCTCTCTAGCGCCCAGACACCCTTTAGTGCCCAGGCAACTCCATCTGGCCCCAAAGAACCTTCTGGTGCCTAGGCGCCTTGGCTCCTACGGAGACCTTCATGTCTTCCTTTCTACCACTTTAGAAGCGCTATGTGGACGGTTCCTCGACCAGTGAAAGAGGTGGAGCAGCTCTAATCCTGATCAGCTTCGACCACACTCCCATCATTTATGCAGTGAAGCTCCACTTTACTGCCTCCAATAATGAGACAGAATACAAATCACTCCTCTCTGGCTTAAGATTGGCGACCGAAATGGAAGTCCAGCACCTCGCCACGTACAGTGATTCTAATCTTATAGTAAATCAAATAAATGACGAGTTCGAAGCAAGAGGAGCTAGAATGCAGGAGTACCTTGGTATGGTGAAAAGCTTAATCACGAAGTTTCAATACTTCCAAATCTATCACATCCCAAGAGAAGACAACATGGCTGCAGATGCACTCGCCAGACTCGCCTCATCCTTTGAAGCCTCACAGGGAGGACCAGCATTCATTGGTCACCTGTTCCAACTAAGTAGGCTAGACGTAGACACCACAAACGTCAACTACACTTCTGCAAACTAGATGACCTCTATAAGGGCATACCTCCAAAAAGGCGTGTTGCCAGATGATCCCCTTGAAGCCAAGAAACTAAGAATGAGAGCCTCAAAGTTTACCATCTTACAGGATACCTTATACAAGAAGGGTTACTCTTTGCCATTGCTGCAGTATCTTTCACCCAAAGAAGCTGACTATGCCTTACGGGAGATCCATGAAGGGGTGCATGAAAATCACTCTAGAGAATGCTTCCTCACACATAAAGCACTCAAATAAGGCTACTTTTGGCCTAGCATGATGAAGGATACTCAGGAGTTTGCCAAGAAGTGTGGCAAGTGTCAGCGCTTCGCCACTATACATATACACAGGTAGCCGCCAAAAGAACTCACGGTCGTCACAAGTTCGTGGCCTTTCTCTAAATGGGGCATCGACATCCTAGGCCCCCTACCTCTTAGTAAAGGACAGTGCAAGTTTGTGGTAATAGTAGTTGACTACTTCACCAAATGGGCGGAGGCCGGACCCTTAGCGAAGATAACAGATGCAAAGGTGAAAGATTTTATCTGAAAAAATCTGGTATATCGCTTCAGGATACCCTATGCCATTGTTAGTGACAATACCAAATAATTCGACAATAAGCTCCTGAACTCTTTCTACTTCGACCTTTAGATAAAGTAGTCTCATTCTAGTCCAACGCATCCACAGGCAAACGGACAAGTGGAAGTCATGGTGAGAACCGTGTTACGCAACCTAAAGACAAGGCTCGAAAGAACGAAGGGTATTTGGGTTGACGAACTCCTAGGCATACTATGGGCCTACCGAACCACGCCAAGAATGCCAACTGGAGAAATCCCCTTTTCTCTCGCCTTTGGAACTGACACAGTCATCCCTGTGGAGATCGGGGTGCATTTTCTAAGGGTCCAACACCACGACCCATCACCAACGAGAAAGAACTCCACATCAACCTCGACTTGGTGGATGAGGTAAGAAAAATGGTTGTGATCTGCAATATGGAGTACAAGCGCCATATGATAAAGTACTACAACTCGAGGTGAAGCCTCATTCTTTCCGCCCAGGAAACTTGGTCCTTAAGAAAGTGATCATCGCCACAAAGGATTCACAAGAAAGGAAAAGGGAACCAAATTGGGAAGGACCATACCTCATAACAGAAGTGGTGAGACCAGACACCTACAGGATACAGAANCCTCGACCAGTGAAAGAGGTGGAGCAGCTCTAATCCTGATCAGCTTCGACCACACTCCCATCATTTATGCAGTGAAGCTCCACTTTACTGCCTCCAATAATGAGACAGAATACAAATCACTCCTCTCTGGCTTAAGATTGGCGACCGAAATGGAAGTCCAGCACCTCGCCACGTACAGTGATTCTAATCTTATAGTAAATCAAATAAATGACGAGTTCGAAGCAAGAGGAGCTAGAATGCAGGAGTACCTTGGTATGGTGAAAAGCTTAATCACGAAGTTTCAATACTTCCAAATCTATCACATCCCAAGAGAAGACAACATGGCTGCAGATGCACTCGCCAGACTCGCCTCATCCTTTGAAGCCTCACAGGGAGGACCAGCATTCATTGGTCACCTGTTCCAACTAAGTAGGCTAGACGTAGACACCACAAACGTCAACTACACTTCTGCAAACTAGATGACCTCTATAAGGGCATACCTCCAAAAAGGCGTGTTGCCAGATGATCCCCTTGAAGCCAAGAAACTAAGAATGAGAGCCTCAAAGTTTACCATCTTACAGGATACCTTATACAAGAAGGGTTACTCTTTGCCATTGCTGCAGTATCTTTCACCCAAAGAAGCTGACTATGCCTTACGGGAGATCCATGAAGGGGTGCATGAAAATCACTCTAGAGAATGCTTCCTCACACATAAAGCACTCAAATAAGGCTACTTTTGGCCTAGCATGATGAAGGATACTCAGGAGTTTGCCAAGAAGTGTGGCAAGTGTCAGCGCTTCGCCACTATACATATACACAGGTAGCCGCCAAAAGAACTCACGGTCGTCACAAGTTCGTGGCCTTTCTCTAAATGGGGCATCGACATCCTAGGCCCCCTACCTCTTAGTAAAGGACAGTGCAAGTTTGTGGTAATAGTAGTTGACTACTTCACCAAATGGGCGGAGGCCGGACCCTTAGCGAAGATAACAGATGCAAAGGTGAAAGATTTTATCTGAAAAAATCTGGTATATCGCTTCAGGATACCCTATGCCATTGTTAGTGACAATACCAAATAATTCGACAATAAGCTCCTGAACTCTTTCTACTTCGACCTTTAGATAAAGTAGTCTCATTCTAGTCCAACGCATCCACAGGCAAACGGACAAGTGGAAGTCATGGTGAGAACCGTGTTACGCAACCTAAAGACAAGGCTCGAAAGAACGAAGGGTATTTGGGTTGACGAACTCCTAGGCATACTATGGGCCTACCGAACCACGCCAAGAATGCCAACTGGAGAAATCCCCTTTTCTCTCGCCTTTGGAACTGACACAGTCATCCCTGTGGAGATCGGGGTGCATTTTCTAAGGGTCCAACACCACGACCCATCACCAACGAGAAAGAACTCCACATCAACCTCGACTTGGTGGATGAGGTAAGAAAAATGGTTGTGATCTGCAATATGGAGTACAAGCGCCATATGATAAAGTACTACAACTCGAGGTGAAGCCTCATTCTTTCCGCCCAGGAAACTTGGTCCTTAAGAAAGTGATCATCGCCACAAAGGATTCACAAGAAAGGAAAAGGGAACCAAATTGGGAAGGACCATACCTCATAACAGAAGTGGTGAGACCAGACACCTACAGGATACAGAATTTTGAGGGGAAGGTTTTGCCCCATCCATGGAATGCTGAGCACTTGAAGAGGTACTACCAGTGATATTTTGAGAGAATAGAAAAGAAAAATGGGGGATTTGATTTTATTTTTACTTTTTTTTGTGGGGTTATTACCCAATGTTGCTTGACATGAACATTGAATAAATAAAACTTTCTGAATTCTACCTCCGCGGCAGCCTGTCTGAGCATGGCCCTCTCGCGGGACTCTGTAAGCTCAGCTTTCCTGAGCGCGTCCCTCTCATGGATCGTCAAAAGTTCATAATCAAGCTTAGTTGCCCTCTCACGGGCCTTCTTAAGCTTAGCCTCGAGCTTGGCCGCCCTCTTACGGGTCACCAACAAATCAACCTCAGAAGCCCTGCCAACAGCTTCAAGCTCAGCAATCCTTCCCTGAGCAACAAGAAGCTCATTTTGCATGACTTCATGATCGTGTTTCAGCTTATGATAAAGAAGGGTCCTTGAAAGTAAACATATAGATGCGATTGAGGCTTGAAGGAAAACAAAAGGAAAAAGGATGTCAGACACTTATGGAAGGAAGAGAGTAAGGGGAAAATAACAAACCCTTACCTGAGCCCAGCTTTCCAGAAAAGAGTTGAGAATTCCCTCGGTGCCCAAGGAACTAATCTCATTCACATAATTGAAAAACACAAACCTCTCAAGCTGCTCCTTGATGACCCGTACGTTACCTAGCATGAAGCCAATCTGAGAAGGTGCCCCAGTAAAAATCCCCACAGGAGGAGTAGATGCATGGGGGGCAGAAGGGGTGGCCGACGAAGGAGATGCAAATGAAGGAGTCTCTGACTGAGGAGACACCTCTGGAGGGGTCACTTGATAGGAAGGCGCCCGAGGTACCATTGGAGGGGTTGACTGAGAGCTCACCTCGGGCGGCACCGTTGGAGAGGTCACTTGGGAGACATGACCCACCTGAAAAGTCCTCGCCACCTTGGGAGGAGGAGGACTCCTACTAGTGAGGCGAGACTCAATCACCTCCTTATCTACTACTGTAAAGAAAATAAAGTGTCACCGAGATAAAAGAAAAAATAACACCAAGTAAAAGAGGAGGGTACAAAAGAATTAACTCACCTTTCCTCTTAGAAAAGGAGCCACCGGACTTCAGGGAGGGAGTAGCAACCTTAGCACAAACCGAAGGGGAAGCACTAACTCCTCCATCTTTGAGCATGAAAGCTCCAAAGTCCCTTTTAGGATGAGCTCGCACTGCCTACGGCTTTCACTCTTAATCCTTGGAGAGCACAGGAGAACCTGCAAGGAGTGTGGTGAATACACATCCTACAAGGAATGTGGTAAGAAAATGGTAAGTATATGGTGTGTACCAACTTTCTTTGGAGTAACCCATCATGATGGAACCAATGCCCTATCAACATCTAAAGCCCACTCTCCACCAACGAATATAAAATGAGACTTCCAACTATGGCAATTGGAGGGCACTCCAGTAACTTGCTTCCCCTCGGAGTGAAATAGTACCAGCCTCGGTTAGGAGTAGGAGTCTTACTCGGGTAATAAGCTGCGTGAAACTTGACAGGAGAGGCATCTTCATGGTGCACCTTCCTCCACAATTCCAGAAAGGCTAGCAAAACCCTCCAACCATTGGGCGCCAACCGCCCCGAGGTCAATGAAAAATAATTCAAGATGCCACAAACCGAAGGAGGCATTGAGAACCTGAGCCCAGCCTCAAGTATCTCCTTATAAATGACAATGTCAACACAGAAGTCATCACTCTTAGGCTTGCTCATCTCTGGTCGTCGACACAACACAATCGGAGGAATGTGGTAGGCGAAAACAATC
The DNA here is from genome assembly GCA_963454935.2 of Ilex paraguariensis. Classification (NCBI taxonomy): domain Eukaryota; kingdom Viridiplantae; phylum Streptophyta; class Magnoliopsida; order Aquifoliales; family Aquifoliaceae; genus Ilex; species Ilex paraguariensis. The sequence goes on along the minus strand of CAUOFW020000737.1, from coordinate 1,047,138 downwards.
CGCAAAATATCGGCGTCTGTATTTAAAGTGCTAGACAGGGTACTTACTTGGGACCCATCATTGGTAGGAGCTACTTTGCTTTTATATTTTTGTTGCAGAGGTGTGAGGAATTACTTGAGCCACTACTAGGGAGGTCTTAGGGAATCTGACTTTGAAGAGTTCCACTTGAAGGAACCAGTTCATCAGCCCCGGGAATATCATTATTGAAAGTGCTCGCAAGTAGCATCTCGCCTGCCTCGACCACAACACCCAGCGATTGGGCTGTCCTGGCCTCGGTACCCAATGCCTTGGACGTGGTGCCCAACACCTGGTTCACGGCGCCCAACGCTTGGGATGTGCACCCAGCAGTCCAAGCACACCCAAAATCCCTAGCGCACCCTATTTGCTCCTCCCTCACCTGATCTCTCTCGTCTGCATGGGCACTTAGTGTTGTAGCAGGCTCGCCCAACACAACGACAAGCTTGCTTGACTTCTTTAACCGCTCGCTCAAGACCTCTTTCTTGGTTTGCTCGCCCAATACAGGCGTGCCCCCCTCGCCTCCTCTTTGTCGCGCCCAATAAATGGCATAATCGGTGCCTATGGCACCTCGGTACCAGCCTGGGCAGCCCTCCTCCCGTGTAGCGCTCCTTGGGTCGCCTCGCCAGACAACAATGGAACAGCGGCCTGGTCCGTTCGCCCACTTGCTCGCTCCCCACTCGACACTTTTGCCCTTGCTTCTTCTACTCCAGCACTATTCAATTCCTTCTATCTAATGGCCACATCTGACTCCATCTCTCCACCACGATTTGCAAACCTTTCTCCTTCAATGGACATTGCTCTAGATGATGGGTTCAAGAATCTCACCCTTAAGTTGTCGAAGGATTTCAAGGAGGACACTTTCCTTCACTATCTCAAGTTGCAATGGAATGGGTAGAACTTGGACTCTCAAGGTTTTCAAGGAGTTCAAATCTCAAGGGGAAGGAAATGAACAAGAATAAGGAAGGAGGTTTTCTATTTATAGCCTAGGGTTTTCAAAGAGGGAAAAACTCAAATTAAAAATGAAGGGCTCTCTTAAAAAATCAAGTAAAAATGGAAAAGACTTGAGGTGTTCAGCCGGGCAAAAATATATCATAAAGGAGAAAGAGTCATCTAGTAGAGGGAGTCTCCACCACCCAGAGCTCAAGATTCAAACTAATGCCCCCTTTTCCAAGTTTCCTTAGACACGAGGCATTGAGGGCAAATGACGGGTCAAGCCCAAATGGCCCAATTCGTGTGAAAAATCCAATTTTAACTAAGAGCCCAATCTTATAAAGAACCACCAAGCCCAATGTGGTCCAAATCCAGTCAAGCTAATCAGGGAGCTATATCAGCTTGGCTACGTCATAATGAGAGCATGCAAGAGTCTCATCCATGTTGCCTTGGAAATAGTAAATACCTCAAGCCATCCTTTGACCGCATCTCATGGAGAGTCCCGTAACCACCTCGTCCGTTGAGAGGAGGACATCAGATCCAACAAACTAGCCAGCTAGTTGCTAATACCTCGCTCAAAGCTGTTAGGAGGGCGACTATAAAATGTAACCCCCACCAACACTTGGAGGGCAAGATAACACTTTGTTGAGCACAACTCTCTCCTCTCCCTCGGAGCTTGTAGCTTTTTCCTCTCCCTACACTCTTGATTTGATAAAGTACCCAGCGACCCTAACCATTCAAAAGTGGACGTAGGTCACTTTGATCGAACCACTATAATTCTTGTTTTCTCTTTACTTTAATTACTGCATTTATTATTCATATTTGACAGGTGATATGCAAACTCAATTTGTGCATCATCAATTGTAGTTTAGATTACAACATAAAATATCTAGAATTGCTGAAAATTTAAGATTTGTGAGTATTATATGCATTATATTGTATTATATATTACAGTAATGAGTTAAAAAGACGTATGATTAGAATAGTCTCGATTCAAAAAAAAAAACTTTATAATTCTTACTTCCGCTGCAAGTTGATAAGGTTGGACACTCGGAAATAATATTCAAATGGGTCTGGATACAAACAACTCTTCCAAGCATCTAGTTTCGTCTGATAAGGTATGACCATTACGAAAGAGAAAAAGTCCAAAATGGAAAAAGAAAGAGAAGAGAAAAACTCAAGAACTAGAGTTAACTATGGGGTACTAGAAAAGCAAGACACGACTACGACTTGCTAAGCAAGAAGACAAGAAGTACATACCCATCCCTCTAGAAGTGAGAGACCATTTTCACTCTAGAAGAAGAAGTGTTAAAATTGGTTTGAATTTATTTCGATATTAAGTCATTCATCTTTTTATATACGACAGATTCGTCTAAATACATAGACCGTATTTGGATATAAGATAAATAACTTAGTATTACAAAATTTTAAAATAAAATATATTAAATAAGATATGAATCCTATACTAGTATACTATTGAGCACATTTAAGACGATTTCACCATATATACACGATCGATAATTTTATATCGAGAATAGAATTAAATCTATGATTAATAGATTACATTGAAAAACCATTCAAATGATCGGCAATACTCTGATAGGATGCATAATGTAATTCCAAAAAATTCCAGGAAACTCTCCTCAATTTCAGTAATCCTGGGAAAAGTCAGGATTGCAAATTTTCCCCAAAAAATAATAAAAGAAAATGTGTGAAAGGTCTACCAATGTGGGCCCAAGGTCTAGAACTAAGCCCCACACACAAGTGCTCCACTTAGCACCCACATACTATTAATCAAGCCTGTTAGGCTGACCTCAACCATTAACAACCACGTAGAGCGCTACCATTCCATGCAGGGACAGGGACAGGGACAGGGACGGGGACGGAATCAAGATTTCTTTGTTGGGGGTAATTTCTATACAAAAACTCATACTAAAATGGTAAAAATCCTAATTTATAGAGTTTAAAATATATCAAAAAAAAAATGACAAACACTAATCGAGCATATATCATAAGTAACACATTAAAAAAAAAAGTAGAAACAACCACTAAATCAAAAGTATATCATAGTTTACATCAAAAAAATGTTTTGCACGATTCAATAAATACTATACTCTTACCACATCTAAAATATTAGTCAAAATTTGTAAACAAGAACTAGAACACTCAGTGACAGTAAAACAACTTCATTTTTCTTTTACCTTCCGTCAGTAATTTTGTATTTCTATAACGAAACAAAGAATTGTTGAAGTCTTTTTTAAGCTTTTTTAGAATTTTCAACATTTAGGCCTATATTTGTTAGAAGTTGTGCGTTTATTAGGTATAATCAAAAAATTATTATTTTTTATTAACTTCTTAGTACCGATTACCAAGAGTTCTTGTGTCAATATTGTCAAGATTTTTCCACTAGAATTCTTTGATTATTTTATTAGAATATGGGAAACAGATCATTTCGTTACATGAAGAATATTTCAAGGAGTCATTATAGGTGTAAATGACTAAAAATAGGGATAAAAATTATCTAAAAGATCAATGCATTACAAAAATTAGTGCTCAATGATATAGATATATTAGAAGTAACCCGTGTCTGAAAATATGGTGCAACGTAAGTGAAAAATAATTGATTAAGGGGGAGAGGAGGATAAATTCAAAGTGAATAGTTTTGAAAGTAATATTAATGGTCGTTGGATGAGTTTAATTGAGATCGTCAGATAAACTTATTGAAACATGTCTTATGTAAATCTATAGATATACGTGCATGGTAGTTCTTGAACAGGGAGGAGGGGCCCAACCCACGAGCTACTTCCGTCTCTGATTGAATGCATTCATAGCATTTAAGATAAATAGATTGATACCCTCTCTAATATATATCTTTTAAATTTTATTCTTGATAAATTATATATCATTTATTTAAATGTTGTTTTATAAAAATGGATCTCGTTTATTAATAATAAATTATCTACCAAAAAAATAAATATATATATATTAGAGGGGGGAGGTGGGGGAAAAAGGGGGGGGGTGTTCTTGATTCAAGACAAACATAAATAAAGAAACTATCAAACTGTTGGCCTTATATTGGTCGAAAGCTCCATCCACCAAAGGCATGCAACAACTCACCAATATATTTAGTTAGGTTGGAGGCTATGACCACGTTTTGTCCGTTTCAACGCCTACTATTCTAGAAGAGTAGAGGATTAGTATTGGTACAATTCTCTCTTTATTCTTTTCTTTATGCTTCACCATTCACTTTCCTCTAGAAACCTTATCAATCAATTCACCTTTTCTCTTCCTCTAGAAGCTGCACCAAGTACCAGTCAAGCAGGCCCTTGGTAAGGTGTAAAACTTAGACATACCATTCTTAATCCAGCCTAAAAATAATCAGTGTTTAGATAAATTTTTTTTTAAAAAGAGATATTTATAATTAATGTTGTATGAAATTGGGTTCTAATTTTTGAAACCTAAAAATCGAGTTAATAATTTGATTTCACTCCAAATTAAAGCTAAATTTTAGCTTGAGTTGTGTAACACTTGATGACTATCTGCCTAAGTTAAATAAACCAAGATAAAAAAAATTATAGCAAAGGCAATACTGGGGTTGAAGGATTTGGTTTGAAATCCAGTTAAAATTGTTGTACCTTGATCAATTAAATTCTGAGTTGATCTCTCATTGTTGTACCTTGATCAATTAAATTCGAATCGGTCTCTCGTCAAGTTTTTATTTTAAGTTTAACAGGTATTTTGATTAATTCTCTTTAATTCGATCAAAGACAGATTATCTACGTTTAGATTAAAATATTCATGAGAGATAAATCTCTATTTTATAACGCTAAAAAATTATCAAAACTCAAACTCAAGATCTATCAGACAAGTTCAACCCATCCAATTTTATATTTTATGGTTTTACTTTATTATTCTTACGACCCAATAGTCACAAATAAATCCAAACAATACCAATGGCTGGAGATTCTAATCTCTTACCCACCATCTATTTATATGTGCAAGTCTCTCTCCAGACTCCTAACACATAAATAATTGAGAAAACAGCTACTTTCCTCACGACCCTCTTCCTAAATTCATTCCTCCATTGAAGCACCGATGGTTGCCCAAGAGCCCTACCTAGACTTGGTATCAGAAAACACCATGGTAGAAGCCTTAGATGAAGCAGAAGAAACATTGTCCCTATGTGATCTTCCCATATATAGCGACGCTGCAGATTATAAAGACTTCTCCCAAGAATATCAAAGCTTGTCGTCTTCGTCGTCAGAGCAAGACTGCTTTGAATTCTTCAGTGAAGATTGGAGTACCACATCTAGTTTCTCGTCCGAAAACATCATCTTCTGCGGAAAGCTTATTCCATTCAAAGAACCAGTCTCCGAAGAATACACCCATATCCATAAACAAGAAAGCAACAAAGAGCAAGAACACAGAAACCGAGGCCTTTTCCGGTGGCCGTCGATGGCGTTCCGTGGATCTAAATCGGAAAAGAGTGTGTCAAATTTGCAGTATGTTTCGAGTTCAAAGTCTTTGGAATCGCCGGTGCCGGAGAAACATAGACACACTACCGAAAAGTGGACCAAAAAATATGATATAAGGGTAGCCGTTCGGACGTCGTCGGCCAAGTCTAAGTGGTACTTTTTCATGTTCGGATTGTCTAGGTTTCCAACGGAGATGGAGCTGAAAGATATGAGAACCAGGCAGATGCGACGAAAGTCAACGTCGTTCCGACCCAACGACGGCGGTGAGAAGGTGGCCTCTGTTGAAGGGAGCAGAATGAAGGGATGGTGGGGACTGATTAGGGCTTTGGGTTGTGGTGGCTGCCACCACGCAAACGCCGTCGTGAAGGCTTCGTTTGGTGGCGTTCCGCGAGCGTGACTGGTTGGTTAGCCAGGATTGACTAAGAAATAGACCATTTTTGGTCATTGTAGGGTTTAGTATGTTAGACATACGACAAAACAGGGGTGGATGGTGTATAGTGATGGACCCTAAAAATTTTGGATTGTAATTTTGAAGAATCCATGTGATTATGTTGTGCATAAGAGTAATGCTATTGAAAATTTAAAAATTAATTTAATTTATTAATATCATGACATGACAGTGATATAGTCTAATAAGTAATAATGTTGTTGTGATGGTAACTTTCAAATGTTTTTATTGGAAATTATTATGTTCGTAAATTATATCACTTTATTAGACCTATTACTCTTAATTTAAAGATCTTTTAGTGGGTATACTTTGAATAGGGGTGGCAATTTTCGACTCATCATAACAATGCGACGACAAGATTCGAACTTTATATAAATTTTATGACACGAACTTGGTTATAACTCGACAAGAATTCAAAATGATTCAACACGCGAAAACGAAATATAAATGGGTGATGTTTGGATTCAACACGCTAAACTTGAAATTGAAACGATCAAACTGTTAATTTAAGAATGAAATTTTTTTCTATTTTTTCGTTTGTATGGTAACATGAAATTAACATGTTTAACTAATATTATAGAAATTAAATGTTAATTATTTGTAACCGTTTATTAAGCACTGACATAATTATTGTATAAAAAAATATTTTTACTTATTATTATTATGTTTATTAAATTAATTAAAAATAAAATATTAATGTTAAATTTTTTATTCAAAATTTATGTGGATCAACACAAATACGAACACGACACAAAAATAAACAGGTCAACTCGACAAGACGCGATTAATTAAATGTGTTAGGTTAGAATTGACTAATGTTCGACACAAACCCACAATAACCTGACACAATTTGATTGTCACACTTAATTTAAAATCATTTAACTTGTTTATTCTAATTTGTTTCCTACCTTCCTTAACCCCCAACTAATTTTTTGAGATGGTGATGTTGGCGATGACAATAATAGTGGTGTTAGCGGTGGCGGTGACGGTGACGGTAAGGAGGAAATGGTGTTGCAAATGGTGGCGTTAACGACAATGGATTTAAGGTTTTGTGCNCCCATATCCATAAACAAGAAAGCAACAAAGAGCAAGAACACAGAAACCGAGGCCTTTTCCGGTGGCCGTCGATGGCGTTCCGTGGATCTAAATCGGAAAAGAGTGTGTCAAATTTGCAGTATGTTTCGAGTTCAAAGTCTTTGGAATCGCCGGTGCCGGAGAAACATAGACACACTACCGAAAAGTGGACCAAAAAATATGATATAAGGGTAGCCGTTCGGACGTCGTCGGCCAAGTCTAAGTGGTACTTTTTCATGTTCGGATTGTCTAGGTTTCCAACGGAGATGGAGCTGAAAGATATGAGAACCAGGCAGATGCGACGAAAGTCAACGTCGTTCCGACCCAACGACGGCGGTGAGAAGGTGGCCTCTGTTGAAGGGAGCAGAATGAAGGGATGGTGGGGACTGATTAGGGCTTTGGGTTGTGGTGGCTGCCACCACGCAAACGCCGTCGTGAAGGCTTCGTTTGGTGGCGTTCCGCGAGCGTGACTGGTTGGTTAGCCAGGATTGACTAAGAAATAGACCATTTTTGGTCATTGTAGGGTTTAGTATGTTAGACATACGACAAAACAGGGGTGGATGGTGTATAGTGATGGACCCTAAAAATTTTGGATTGTAATTTTGAAGAATCCATGTGATTATGTTGTGCATAAGAGTAATGCTATTGAAAATTTAAAAATTAATTTAATTTATTAATATCATGACATGACAGTGATATAGTCTAATAAGTAATAATGTTGTTGTGATGGTAACTTTCAAATGTTTTTATTGGAAATTATTATGTTCGTAAATTATATCACTTTATTAGACCTATTACTCTTAATTTAAAGATCTTTTAGTGGGTATACTTTGAATAGGGGTGGCAATTTTCGACTCATCATAACAATGCGACGACAAGATTCGAACTTTATATAAATTTTATGACACGAACTTGGTTATAACTCGACAAGAATTCAAAATGATTCAACACGCGAAAACGAAATATAAATGGGTGATGTTTGGATTCAACACGCTAAACTTGAAATTGAAACGATCAAACTGTTAATTTAAGAATGAAATTTTTTTCTATTTTTTCGTTTGTATGGTAACATGAAATTAACATGTTTAACTAATATTATAGAAATTAAATGTTAATTATTTGTAACCGTTTATTAAGCACTGACATAATTATTGTATAAAAAAATATTTTTACTTATTATTATTATGTTTATTAAATTAATTAAAAATAAAATATTAATGTTAAATTTTTTATTCAAAATTTATGTGGATCAACACAAATACGAACACGACACAAAAATAAACAGGTCAACTCGACAAGACGCGATTAATTAAATGTGTTAGGTTAGAATTGACTAATGTTCGACACAAACCCACAATAACCTGACACAATTTGATTGTCACACTTAATTTAAAATCATTTAACTTGTTTATTCTAATTTGTTTCCTACCTTCCTTAACCCCCAACTAATTTTTTGAGATGGTGATGTTGGCGATGACAATAATAGTGGTGTTAGCGGTGGCGGTGACGGTGACGGTAAGGAGGAAATGGTGTTGCAAATGGTGGCGTTAACGACAATGGATTTAAGGTTTTGTGCTCACGTAAAGTCAAGATAGTAAACAACCCACTTTCTCAATATATATATATATATATAAACAACCATATAATTAATGTAATTTATATAGCATAACCTGTGTACAACCCGCAAAAATAAATGTTATATGCAACGATTAAATTTTGGGATGAGGTTAGATGGATTGACGAATTGTAGGTTTGGATTATCACTCCTACTCAAATTCAAAGTAAAGATTTAACTCAAATTTAAATTCCAAATTTATGTAAAGTGATGATATACAAAATAAACTTATACAAGATTAACGGTCAAGTGAAATAATGCAAGATATTAATTAAACAATTAATAAAGTAATCAATGGCAAAAAGGTAAACACATAGGTATACTGGGTCAATACACATGTATATAATGATTCAGTCAAGATGACCTACTACACTCCCAAAAATAACAACGGTGACCGAATAACCTTTATTAATAAAATAAGGTGAGAGAGAAAGCGCAAATGTTAGTTCCGAGAGAGATATGACACTTAAGAGAGAGAAATAATTATGTGAGGGGTGTGTAGGGAGATGCCTTCTCATGTAGAGAAAACTTATAATTTATAAATACAAATCCTTAGTTGAAGCGCTGATGTGAAGATAAAGACACTAGTCTTTCGGAGAGTATAACTACAAAAGATAAGTACAATTAAAGATTGCCTATATATTCGAAAATGGGCATCCCAATGATTGTTCATCATGTGCTCTAATCTTCTTGAATTTCTTGGGCCTTAGACTGAGTTGATCGATGAATTGAGTTTGACCCACCTTGCAGGTAATTTTGGCTCACCTCACTATTTGGGCTTGACCCAACAGGATCTGAGCTCGTCAAAAAGTTTTGTTCATTGGTTCTTTAGAAGTTGGTACACCAAATTAGACATAATTATAAAAAAATACACAGAACAAAATATTTTAGAAAAAAGTACTAAGTTGAGATACAAAACGTAAATGTCCATTTTGTAAAAAAAATTTTCCTAAAAAATTTAACAAGATATTTATCTTAAGTGCTAAAATTTATGGTCGTTTAATTAGACATATTATAAAATTTTTATTTTTTTTGTATATTTTTTTACAATTAACTCCAATTTGGTATACCTCATTCTAATTTCCCCTTTGTGCGTCGATATCCTAAAATCTTCCACAGCAAGCCAACAGTGTTGCATCTTCGTGCCCATCTACAGACAATATTGTTATCTGATCGATCATTATTCTGACCGATCATTATTTTATTATGATCTAATCATCATATTATAGCTCAATAAGCATGACGGAACCGGTCTATTGTGAATGTCATTTTAGCATACGAGTGATTAGGGACGAAGTTAGAATTCGATGTTGACAGGGCCAATTAATAGTGTAACAATAAAATTTTATTCGGTGTCCAAGTCATTAAATGAATTATCATGTAATGTCAAATTTTTTAAGTGTATTAAACTTCTCAAAATCAACTTTAAACTTCTTACATTGTAGCATCATGTCTAATAAAATGGATACAATCAATTCAATTTTGTTGAATCTTGGTTATGTTGAATATGAGAAAATATTGAATAGTGCAATTCCACTTATGCCTGTCAATTGATCATCAGATTATAATTTGAATTCGATTATTTAAATATGAATTAATATTTTTTTCAATAATCTGAACTCGAATTTGAATTTGAATCTAATATCTTATATTTCGTGAATTTAGATTTGGATATACGTATATTCAATCTGATTATGGTTTGATCCGAATTATTTATATATTTTTATATTAACTTTTAAAGAAATTAATTGATTATTTAAAGAAATTTAGTTAATTAAGTTATTCAAATCGCATCGAAATTCAGATTATTAACGAATTGAGGTGTGAACAACGAAAATAAATTTTGTCACATTATCGGATTTGGATTGGACTTTTGAAATTAAAATCAAATTCAAATTAGTCAAAATTTGATTCAAATCGGATAAGTTAACAAATCTAGTTCCGTCGTGTAAGTATTCAATAATAAACTAATATATAAATAAATAAATCCTATTTAATTTAAGAACTATCATATTTATATAAGAAAATTATTATCATGTGTAAAAAAGTGAAGTTTATTTTATTTATTTATAAGTTTATTTTTGAATAATGATATCATATAACAAATAAATACTTAGTATACTATTATACCATATGGTGTTATGATATTATCACGTGATACCATTATTCGGGGTTTCAATAATTCAAGTCGATAAGGTAAATACATTTTTTTAACGGGGAGGTTATTATTAGAAGAATGACGTGGTTTACCGGTTAGAAATAAAAAATAAAAATAAAAAATTCTCCTATAAAACTATAAAACATCATAATGGAATGGAGAGCCTAAACCCTCTATCTCACTTATTTATTGCTTCCCTATCGCGGCTAGGGTTTTTTCATCAAATTCTCTGCTCAGGTCTCTCTTTCTCTCCCCCGATGTATCATGTTTTATATATTCATCTGTTACTCAATCTATCAGGGGCTGTCAGTTTTCTTGCTTGGTTGTGTTGAATGAAACTAATTCTGTTTCGTGTTTATCGGTTTACTTGTCTTAGATCAGTCAGTTTTTGCTTTTGATCTTATTTGTTGCTTAATTCTGTTTGAATTGTGCTCTATGTATCCCTGTTTCTCTGATTAGATCTGTTAGGTTATATTAGGAATGTTCCATTTATCTCTCTTCTAATTGCTAAGGTTATTTTTTGCGTTGATGATGTATAGTTAGTTCTGTATGCGTATATGGAGCTAAACTTTGATCAGTGGTGAATCTGTGAATGTACATCGATTGTACTTCGTAGTTTATGTTGAGCAATTTTTGTACAAACGTTGATATGATTATTTGATTTGTTATTGAAGTAGATTCGTCTTTCATAAATAAACTGATATAGGTTATATTCTATTTTAGCATGTGTATAAATTTATACAAAATTTTAATAACAATTCATCTGATTCACTCTTCTCAAGGAGATAGTCTTGATGGCTTCTATAAGACGGTAATTGTGCTCAATTTGTGGAAAGCCTTCAACGGCTTCCTTATGAAGTCATAAATTTGTATTTGGTTATGGATGGCATGTATCATTATTGAATTGTCATTGTGTTTTCCACGGGAGTGCTCATGTTTTTTCTTTTGTGCATCATGTGTGTGTATATCTATCTGTCTTTTGGTGTCAGTTTATGTTTCTTGCTTGGTTGTTTGTTAGATGATGTTAAAACTAACACTGTTTGGTGTTTAGCGGGTTCCTTTTCTTAGATGTAGATCTGTTAGGGTCGATTGGGAATATTGGGTTTATGTGAGTTAACTTTTGGTTTTGACCTCATTTGTTGCTTAATTACGTACAAATTGTAGTATCTTTATCAATGTGGCTTGGAAGTAGATCTATTAGGTTCGATTAGGAATGTTGAGTTTTTGTCTTGTATTATTGTTAAGTGTATGTAGTCTGTCAGTAATTTATACTGGTGTGTATATATGTGTCTATGGAACTTTTCATTGCTCAATGGGGAATCTGGTTATGTGCGGCGGTTGTTTCTTATTACAAGTACTTTATATTCGGCAATTTTGTACTGATGATGTTGATTAGATTATATTGTTTTGGCTTTAGTGAACCATTATTATCAACTTTTGATGAATTTATATTTTATCATACAAAATTTTTTATCATTCAAGACAAATTGTCTTTTAGACTTGAACTAATAAATAGTATGTAACCTGTTTTAACTGGTGTATAAATCTGTACAAAATTTCAGTACAAATTATCGGATTCACAGTTCTTAAAAGTAATGTTACCTGATTGGTTTTATAAGATTTTATTTTGCATGTGATTTCATTGTCTCATTTTGCTTGTTTCATTATTGCTTTGTTGGTATGTTTTCCCATGGGAATGCATGTTTTTCTTGTTGCGTTTTATGTGAATATTCTTTTTGGGGGATCTTGGCCTCCTAGAACTGTCAAAAGACCATATGGTCTCATAGAAAGAAACTGCTTTTACTTCCATAAGTTGCAATCTTGTGTATAACAATTTGAGGATGTTTGATTTAAAATTTTTGGTTGTATTTCAACACATTTTCTTAATCGATCTTCTTGTCTAAATGTGTATGACTTTGTGGTCAATCAAATATGTTTGTTTGAAAATAGTTTGTTATATTATCCTTTTCTACCATACTTGTTGTCTAATATGTATGATGTTGTAGTTGATCTCTTAAGTAGAGTGTTGAATCCTCTGTTTATGATCTCAACTCTTGTGTAGAATGAGGAAAAAGAAAAAATGAATCTGTGGAAAGTACACTGAAAAAATACAATGATGGATAGTTGGAAAAAGTGTTTCACTTAATGTGTCATTTCTCTTTTCTTGCTTCATAATACCCAATCAATTGTGTGAAAATTTTAGTTCCAAGTTTTGGTTACCGAGGAGGAATAGGATGAAAGTTGTCCTTCCTCTTTTACCATTTATATTTCTGTTTCCATTTCTCCAGTAAATCTGTGAAACCAAATTGAATTTTGAAGTTCCTGTGCAATTTCTTAGTTTCAGCAGAGGTGTTTGTCTTGGAAATACTAATCTCAAGGAGAAGTTCTCTCTTCTTTTGTATTACAGTTCCTAGCCATTCAAAATGGGTAAAGAAAAGGTTCACATCAGCATTGTGGTCATTGGCCATGTTGATTCTGGCAAGTCAACCACCACCGGTCATCTCATCTACAAGCTAGGAGGTATTGATAAGCGTGTGATTGAGAGGTTTGAGAAAGAAGCTGCTGAGATGAACAAGCGTTCATTCAAGTATGCCTGGGTGCTGGACAAGCTCAAGGCTGAGCGTGAGCGTGGTATTACCATTGACATTGCATTGTGGAAGTTTGAGACTACCAAGTACTATTGCACAGTCATCGATGCTCCTGGACACCGTGATTTCATCAAGAATATGATCACTGGAACTTCCCAAGCAGATTGTGCTGTCCTTATTATTGACTCCACCACTGGAGGTTTTGAAGCTGGCATCTCCAAGGATGGCCAGACCCGTGAGCACGCCCTGCTTGCTTTTACCCTTGGTGTGAAGCAGATGATTTGTTGCTGCAACAAGGTTAGCTCCTATGTACATTGGTTATTATATTGTTGTTTGGACAGTGACACCTATAATTTGGATTAAGTAGTACAGAAATTGGAATTGCTTTCTCCTTTGAACCTTTCAATCGATAACACTAGNTTGGTTGTATTTCAACACATTTTCTTAATCGATCTTCTTGTCTAAATGTGTATGACTTTGTGGTCAATCAAATATGTTTGTTTGAAAATAGTTTGTTATATTATCCTTTTCTACCATACTTGTTGTCTAATATGTATGATGTTGTAGTTGATCTCTTAAGTAGAGTGTTGAATCCTCTGTTTATGATCTCAACTCTTGTGTAGAATGAGGAAAAAGAAAAAATGAATCTGTGGAAAGTACACTGAAAAAATACAATGATGGATAGTTGGAAAAAGTGTTTCACTTAATGTGTCATTTCTCTTTTCTTGCTTCATAATACCCAATCAATTGTGTGAAAATTTTAGTTCCAAGTTTTGGTTACCGAGGAGGAATAGGATGAAAGTTGTCCTTCCTCTTTTACCATTTATATTTCTGTTTCCATTTCTCCAGTAAATCTGTGAAACCAAATTGAATTTTGAAGTTCCTGTGCAATTTCTTAGTTTCAGCAGAGGTGTTTGTCTTGGAAATACTAATCTCAAGGAGAAGTTCTCTCTTCTTTTGTATTACAGTTCCTAGCCATTCAAAATGGGTAAAGAAAAGGTTCACATCAGCATTGTGGTCATTGGCCATGTTGATTCTGGCAAGTCAACCACCACCGGTCATCTCATCTACAAGCTAGGAGGTATTGATAAGCGTGTGATTGAGAGGTTTGAGAAAGAAGCTGCTGAGATGAACAAGCGTTCATTCAAGTATGCCTGGGTGCTGGACAAGCTCAAGGCTGAGCGTGAGCGTGGTATTACCATTGACATTGCATTGTGGAAGTTTGAGACTACCAAGTACTATTGCACAGTCATCGATGCTCCTGGACACCGTGATTTCATCAAGAATATGATCACTGGAACTTCCCAAGCAGATTGTGCTGTCCTTATTATTGACTCCACCACTGGAGGTTTTGAAGCTGGCATCTCCAAGGATGGCCAGACCCGTGAGCACGCCCTGCTTGCTTTTACCCTTGGTGTGAAGCAGATGATTTGTTGCTGCAACAAGGTTAGCTCCTATGTACATTGGTTATTATATTGTTGTTTGGACAGTGACACCTATAATTTGGATTAAGTAGTACAGAAATTGGAATTGCTTTCTCCTTTGAACCTTTCAATCGATAACACTAGATTGATTATTTTAAATAATTTAATCTCAGGTTTCTAATTATATGGGGAATTAGTGTGGTTAGTCAATTGATTATTTTAAATAATTTAATCTCAGGTTTCTAATTATATGGGGAATTAGTGTGGTTAGTCAATTGTGCTGCGGATGTTGTAGGCCCTGAATGTTATTTGACATTTTGTTATTTGGCTGTGATGAATGTCGAAGATTCTTTTTTTTTCCCTCTTATAGATGGATGCCACTACCCCCAAGTACTCCAAGGCAAGGTATGATGAAATCGTGAAGGAAGTCTCATCCTATCTGAAGAAGGTGGGATACAACCCTGACAAAATCCCATTTGTTCCCATCTCTGGATTTGAAGGGGACAATATGATTGAGAGATCCACCAACCTCGACTGGTACAAGGGCCCCACCCTTCTTGAGGCCCTTGACATGATTCAAGAGCCCAAGAGACCCTCAGACAAGCCCCTTCGCCTTCCACTTCAGGATGTTTACAAGATTGGAGGTATTGGAACTGTCCCCGTGGGACGTGTTGAGACGGGTATCATAAAGCCTGGAATGGTTGTAACATTTGGCCCAACTGGCCTGACTACTGAAGTTAAGTCTGTGGAGATGCACCACGAGGCTCTCCAGGAGGCTCTTCCTGGTGACAATGTTGGATTTAATGTGAAGAATGTTGCTGTTAAGGATCTCAAGCGTGGGTTTGTTGCATCAAATTCTAAGGATGATCCTGCCAAGGAGGCTGCTAACTTCACATCACAAGTTATCATCATGAACCACCCTGGTCAGATTGGCAATGGTTATGCCCCAGTTCTTGATTGCCACACTTCCCACATTGCAGTCAAGTTTTCTGAAATTCTTACCAAGATTGACAGGCGATCTGGTAAGGAGCTTGAGAAGGAGCCCAAGTTTTTGAAGAATGGTGATGCCGGGTTCGTTAAGATGATTCCCACTAAGCCCATGGTGGTGGAGACTTTCTCCGAGTATCCCCCACTTGGGCGTTTTGCCGTCAGGGACATGAGGCAGACCGTGGCTGTGGGAGTCATCAAGAGCGTGGACAAGAAGGAACCTTCGGGAGCCAAGGTCACAAAAGCTGCTGCCAAGAAGGGTGCCAAGTGAACCGTGCAGGTACAGCCTTCAATCGAAGGCTGTTGTTATTGTCATGCTAAAGACTTGGGTTTTAATGGTGTTAGTTTTAAGTTTTCACCTTTTTCGGGCTCCTGGTCCCAGAACTGGGTGCTTGATCGTCGGTGGTGAGTCTTCAGTCTGTGGTTGTCTATTGCTCTTCTATTGAAACATTTAAACTGGATTGTTATGTTCTTAATTTTCATTAGTGTGGGAGTTTTAGTTCTCTGCTGTGTTGTTACCCCAGAGGCACAGAAAGGTGATGAAACCTTTTGTGCTGGAACAGATAATGTGGCTTACAATATTTGCATTGCTCTCTGGACAGAAGGGGCTGTTAATTGGGATAATCAACCAAACACTGACTAACACCCCCTTCGAATCAATCCTCTCAAGAGACCTGTCTCGATTGTGCAGTTGCGTTACTAGATAAATCAATCATACCTTTTGGTTGCGTTACTCAATCGCAGTATGCCATAAATACATCTCAAAATATAGGGTTAAAGTTCTAATTATCTCAAAATTAAATAAATATAATTTTCAATTACCCAATTTTTTGGTTGTGTTAATTAATAGATCGACCCCAATATACTACAAACACACAAATGAATTTTATAAAAATTATATCGAGATTTGTCTATCTCTAATTCCTCTAATATATCAATTCTGGTCTTTTTTTTTAGATTATTTTAAAAAATATTAAAAATAGAAAAGAATATAATATGACAGAGAATAATATGTTTAACGATAAAAAATATGAATGATTAAATATTAGATAATTCAGATGATAGAAATCATGAACAACGGAGTCGAGAATCAATTTTGACAAGTTACATAGCTCAATTTCTATTAAATGTAACCTCATATTTGGTTCATCTTGGTAAGAAGACAAGTATCACTTGAACATAAAAATTCATACCCATACGAAACAATCACACACTGCAGAATTATAATCAAACTAAACAATCAAATCCCGTAGGGCCACAATTGTATTTCACAAACTATGTCCTATGCACACTTCACAAATGTCCTAATTAATCTCAAAATATTTAGTCCAAAATACAAGTCAGATCAACAAAACACATAAGATTTCGTATCAATTAAAAAAAGTGGATAGGAATACAAACTTTGAGATAAACAATAGACCACCTTTTGCAAAAAAAACTGAACTCTTCCCTTTCTGCTAATGTTTTGTTCCTTCAAGGCTGAACATTTTTTGGATTGTATAAATTGTGAAATAGTTTCCATGATTTGGTTATTTATTACGATCTAATGCCAATTAACTATCTTTAAACTCAAAGCCAGGATCATATACCTCACTGGGGACAAAAATATAATTAAAAAAAATTGACCTACTGATTTTTTTTTCCTGAATTTTAGTTGGTGATACTCTTTTTAATTAACTCCATTGGCGTAATCCTTCATTTTCTTTCAATGATTTTATTAGGGGAGAAAACCTAAAAGTTATTTAAGTGGTAAAAAAGACGAAATATAAATTTTAAATTTAAATTTTGATAATCTCTTAGAACCAAGTTACGAAAAATTTATTTTTCATAAATACTCTAATTTTTATATAGACGGTATGCCTTCGATCAAATTAAAAATAAAATTAATCAAAATATTCGTAAATCGACTGAAACATTCCTCTTAAAAAAAAGGACAAAAAAAACAAAAAAATTGTTACTTGGGGAGGTGATGAATAGACACAGGCAGATTTTACATATATGGCTTCTAGAAACCCCTTTTTTCTTCTCTTCGTTTTCTTCTTTAATCAAAGTCTTAACCATTTATGACCCTCCTGCTCTTCTACTAGTTTTGATCATTTACTAGTCCCCTGTCTTACTCTTTCTTCCCCATTTTTTTATCATTATCAACAGGAGTCAGGACCCCTCTCTAGAAGCCATTACACCAAATTAAGAATCATCCTCTCTATCTCTCTCTCATATCAGGCCCCATCTCTAGAAGCCGTTGCATGAAAGAAACATCCCCCCCCCCCTCTCTCTCTCTCTCATGCACTCGTATATATACCAGTCTATTTCCTATAACATTTCTCCACAGCTCTTGTCATTATTTCTCTCATCATTCCAAACTTCATTACCCTTGATCTCTTTTCATTCATCTTGAGAAAAATGGAAGATAAAGGAAACATCATTTTCGACTACTTTGAAGAAGAAGAAGACTACGACGACACACTTTCTTTCCGCAACCTCCCAACAAACGGCCAACACGACGGCGGTGGCGGTGACTCTCTCCAACAGAGCCCACGAACCTCCTCAGCCCAAGAACTATTCGAGTTCTTCACAGGTTTAACCTCTGAAACTTTCACCTACCCCACCCAGAACCTCATTTTCTGCGGAAAAATCATCGGTCATGAGAACGATAATCAACTCAAGAACGAGTATCAAAAGCGAGACTATTTAAGCTTAAACAGGTCGGCTTCGTTCGTCAAACCTCGGAATTATCAGCTTTTGACAGATGAAACAGACCGTTTTCAGGCGAAGAACCTGTCAAAGTCCTTCCGGCTTTCGAGTTCGGACGGGTACCTCTCTAAGTCGTCGTGTTCTTCTTCTTCTTCTTCAGTACAGAAGGTGAACATAACCTCTCTCACATCGATGTCGGCGAAGTCAAGGCGTCGGATGTTCATGTTTGGGCCGGTGAAGTTCAAGCCGGAGATGGAGCTAACGGCTATCAAAGAGAGGCAAGGCCGCCGTGTTCCGGCGCCGATGTTTCCGGCCTCCTCCGGCGTAGAGGTGGTTACAAGTAATGGTTGTGGGACTACTAGAACTAGAGGGAAGAGTCAATTGGGGAATGTGGCCAGGTCGTTGAGAAATAGATCCTATATTGCTGCCGTGTTGCCTAGGTCATTTGGTTGCGGTTGCATTTCAATGTCAGTAGTATAGAAGGTGACGTGGCGTGAAAAATGCATGAGTATTGTTTATTTTTTTAAAAATATTATTTAAATTTAATTTGAAAATTTAATCGAATTTTCATGTATATGTGATTATTTTAAACAGCTTTTTGTTATGCGGTCTTTACTAATGACTACATCATGGTTTTGATTTTCTTTATGACACAAATGTTGTATATAATATCGAGTTTGGTGCAGTAAGATTGATTTGATATCATTTATATATAATCTTTCTCAAATATTATTCTTACAAGAATTCAACAATTTTATTTTGAAGTATTTAAACTTATCAAATATCTTTTAATTTTTTTTTCCATTTATTATGGTTGTAACAAAGGATGTGAGGAAGGGGATTTAGATTTAAACAAGGGTAGATGGGTCGAAAAAAGATCCACTCTCTCGATGGTTTAGATTTCTACTATGAATAACCAAGTATCCAATATATAAATGATATGAAATAGAAATGGCACTTGCATGCATTCCCATTCTTGATTTTTTCCATCCAAATTAGGCCTAATTCGAAGAAAAACTAATGTTCGATACGTTTTTTGAGGTTGATACTTTAAAGGGTTTAATTTGATGAATTCATTGGAAAAAAGATCGATTTAAACAACGATAGATGGATCGAAAAACTCTAGAGTTGAGCATCCGTTTTCAAATCGGATCTCTTGGTTGTGTAATATTCCAATCTTTGGATATGGAAGTCCACTTCGAGCTCTAAGAACGGAATTTTAGTTGTAAACAAAGAGAGATACAAATGTGAATGAACTGCTAAAAGAGTAATTGTAATGGTGATGATAGATTTTGATGTTATTAATAGTATGTTTTAAGATAATATTATTTTAACCACGACTTTTGAGTTTATTCATTGAAACTATATTATTTATCAAATTACTAATTTAATCAATAAATTAGTTTAAATTTTTAAAATTTAAAAATATTACCCTTTATAAATCTCGGTAAATGAAATTGAACGATGAACAAGATAACAACAACTCTTCTGGCCGCCACCACCTTCACCACCAATGCTAGCATTCACCATAATTACCCCCATCATATCCTCAATAACATACACCATCTTTATATACCACCTTAATATAAATCATTAGATTAACGAGTCTTATTGAATTTACTCAATATTTAAAGGTTCAGATTATACCAAAATCAAATGGTATTGACAAAGTGATGCATAAAAGTGATACACATATCATTATTGACCCACATATTCCCACTCATGGGTTCTCATATTGTTATTGCCATTATTTTGTTTCTTATAGGAGTGTTCGCTACTAAATATTGTTTATGCAATGCAAGTTCTGTTTATTAGTCATTTTTTGTCTTTTTTTTTTTCATGTCATATACTTTTCTTATATTTGTAGAGTAATTTATTCCACTTTCTTAAATTATGTCATTTGGAGTCGGATTCAAATCTCTTCTTATATTTTTTCTTCAATTTTATTTTTAGCAAATCATTGAGCATGTGTAAGTGATATGCTCACTTAAATATAATAAGTTTTATGATAAATTTTGCTCACATCTCTTATTATTTCACTAAATGACACTGAAACTCCTTGACATTTCTAAAATGACATAGCGGCCCCTTAGCGGTTTCAATGGTGACCGGTATTAATAGAAGTCATAAAATGACTTTTAACCCTTTAATTTAATTTAAAATAAATACATAGTAAAAAAATTTATTACCAAAAAATTAAATTGATGAGTCAAATAAAAAATCTCTCTCTTCTCACATTTCACTTATCCCTTACCCCCACCTGATAACCACCACCACCACTCCTCCCCTCCTCCTCCTCCTCTCTCTCTCTCTCTCACAGATCCCACAGGGCCCTTGCCCCCTCCATGCAACAAATCCCAGATCTGAAAATTCTATTTATCTATCTCTAGATCTGTAAAACCCACATGAATGGGTGAGTCGCAACCCCCGAATCAATGTTATCAAATCGAAGCACAAATTCTCACTTGTCACACCCTAACTGACTTGGGTGCAAAGGGTCGGTCTTGGTGGCACCTTGTACCAAGGCATGCCATAAGTTGGAATCAAGGTGACGCGGTTAAGTGGTTCGATAGATTGGGACGAACCAAGGTAGCATGAGACTACCCGATTGAGCATGGCAGCACGTGGTGGGCTCAATTGAAGCAATGTGGGTGCATAGCTTCGGATTGCATGGCATGAGTTGAACCAAGCATGTACATTGGTTCGTGAAACAATGCTGACTGCTAAATGTGGGTGCATGACTGGCACATGGCTGCTCAATGCATGTGACTAGAAGGATGTGGGTAGTTGCAGATGCTGAGATACAGTCAAGGCAGTTGCGGAGGCAGTTCTGGGCGTCCATAGTCTGAATCCAGTGCAGATGCATGATGATAAAGGGCAGTTCCACATCAGTTACTGAAATGGGCAAAACTGCCTGACAGGTGTCGCATAGAGAACAAGCCTGCTAGCCAAGTATGCTATGGAATAGAAAAAACGTGTGTAACTACCCCTTGGCAGATGAGGGTGTCATCTGCCTTACTCCCGTATAAATAGGGGTGCTTGAACATTCTGATAGGGGGAGAGTGTTCTGGCTTTGAGAGTTCCTTGTAAATTGTTGAGTTCAATATATAAGGTTTGAGAGTTTTGTTCCACTAAATTCGTGTGTGCCTTCTACGTGAGTTTCTATCCCTTATTCTTGAGTTTGTGTGTGGCTAGTTGCAATAGCAACGCCTTCACAGGTAGCCTCGAAAAAAAATGAAAGTTATCCCGTGACATTTTGGTATCAAAGCGTGGTTTTGGCAAAAGATCAACTATGATTGGCGGAGCGAATGCTAATTTGAGGTAAAAGGTGGCACGTTTGGAGGAGTTGGTTGGTCCTCTACAGTCCGGTGATGCTGTGGCTCTCTTTGTGCAACTTGAGTTGCTGTATTAGCGGTTTGAAGAGATGCGTGTTGCACATGAACAGCTTCAAAAGACTGAATCTGATCACTTCAGTCGAGTGAAAAATGAAGTTGTTGACGTACTGGCTACGGTCTCCACATGGACAGATGTATGGGGGAAAAATTGAATTCCCTCGAGACAGACGTTTCAGTGCTCAAGAAGGCACTGCAGAATACTTCTTTGGCTTCTGGTAGTGAAAGCACTCAAAAAGCTAAAGTGTCTGACCCTAAGCCTTTCACAGACAGTCGTAATGCTAAAGAACTCGAGAACTTTCTGTGAGATATGAGGCACTACTGCAAAGCAGTTCGCACTCCGGATGCTGAGAAGGTAGATCTCACTAGCATGTACCTGTCTGGTGATGCTAAATTATGGTTACGAACACGTTCTGAGGACAAATCTCGTCCTCTAATTACTACTTGGGAGTCTCTGTCCGCTGAAATGAAGGAGCAATTCCTTCCCAGCAACACGGCTTGACAAGCCCGTGATGCATTGAGGAAACTTCAACATACAAGCACCGTGAGAGAGTACGTGAAGCAATTCTTGTCTCTGATGCTTGACATCAAAAATATGTCAGAGGAAGACAAGCTGTTCAACTTTATGTCTGGCCTCCAAACTTGGGCACAGGCAGAACTTCGTCGGCAAGGGGTGAAGGACTTACCCACTGCTATGTCCGCAACAGACACGTTGGTTAACTACAAAACGCAGGCTAACCCTCCAGAGAAAGAGTCAAAAGCGAAAGTCAAGTTCCTTAAGAAGGACAAGCAAAAGAAAAAGGTTGAGAAGTTTGACAATTCAAAAAAATCGACTGACAAAGCCTCTTCATCAAAGGGAGGTGCTGACTCAGGCTGTTTTATCTGTAATGGTCCTCATTGTGCCAGAAATTGCCCCAAGAAGGAAAAGCTCAATGCCCTCATGGCTGAGGAAACTAACTGTTTTGACGAACCAACACGAGTCAACCCATTACAATTCCTTAATGCAATTCGCAAAGAGGAGACAATGGCAAAGAAAAGGTTAATGTTTGTGCAGATTCGCCTGAACAATGTGACTATCTAGGCAATGGTTGATACAAGTCCAACCCATAATTTTGTTTCTGACCGGGAAGTACAGTGGCTTGGTCTGACTTTGGTGAAAGACTCTAGCCAGATTAAGACTGTTAATTCAGAGGCAAAACCAGTAGGCGACGTCGCAAGAGAAGTCCCTTTAGAAGTTGGTGATTGGCAAGGACCATGTGATTTTATGGCAGTCCCTCTCGATGATTTTCAGGTAATCCTTGGACTGCAAGTCCTTACAAAGGCAAAGGTGTCTGTTATGCCGCATTTACATGGGATGTTCGTGATGGACATACTCAATCCCTGCTTTGTTCCCCTCACTAAGGTCAAGTCTTCAGGGGGAAATATTGTCTTTCTTGCAAGTAAAAGATGGCTTGTGGAGGGGGAAAACAACATACTTGACTGTTCTATTTGAGGAAGAGGAATCCAAAGCATTGCAAGTCCCTGAACCAGTGCAACAGTTGCTGGTTGAGTTCAAGGACGTGACACCTAAAGAATTGCCAGCAAGATTACCGCCAAGACGGGAGATTGACCATGCCATCAAGTTGATTCCAGGGGCAAAAATCTCTGCCCAAACTCCTTATCGAATGTCTCCATCAAAGTTGGCAGAGCTAAGAGACAGCTTGGGGGTTTATTGGACATTGGGTTCATTCATCCTTCCAAGGCACCCTATGGTGCCCCTGTTCTGTTTCAGAAAAAGAAGGACGAATCCTTACGGCTTTGTGTAGACTACAGAGCCCTCAACAAAGTCACTGTCAAGAACAACTATCCAGTGCCGCTTGTTGATGAATTATTTGATAGATTGGGAAAGATAATTTTCTTCACCAAGATGGACTTGCGGCTGGGATATCATCAAGTCAAAATTACAGAGGGAGATGAGGCGAAGACTGCTTGTGTGACAAGGTATGGGTCATATGAGTTTTTAGTCATGCCTTTCGGCTTAACCAACGCCCCTGCTATATTCTGTAACTTGATAACCAATGTATTTCGGGAATATTTAGACCGTTTCATGGTGATTTATTTGGAAGACATAGTTGTTTACCGCCAGACTCTTGAGGAGCATGTTGAGCATCTTAGGTTGACTTTGACAAAGTTGAGGGAAGCCCAGTTGTATCTGAAACTAGAAAAATGTGAATTTGCACAGAAGAAAATTTCATTCCTTTGGCATATTATTTCTGCGGGTGTGGTGAAGATGGACCCGAAGAAAGTTGAGGTCATTGCAGATTGACCTGTCCCTACTAAGGTTACTGAACTGCGTTCTTTCCTTGGTTTGACAAACTATTATTGAAAATTTGTGAAGAATTATTCAAAGAAGGTCGTGGTGCTGACTGATCTTCTAAGGAAGGATAGGACATGGAATTGGTCCTACGAATGCCAGGAGGCATTTGATCGATTAAAGGCGGTGGTGACGTCTAGCCCAATTTTACGGTTACCTGACTTTGATTTGCCTTTTGAGGTCCATACAGACGCATCAGACTTTGCTCTTGGAGGGGTGCTGGTGTAGAATGGGCATCCGGTGGCATTTGAAAGTAGGAAGTTGAATGATACTGAGAGACAGTATTTAGTACATGAGAAGGAGATGACAGCAGTCATTCACTGCATCAATGCATGGAGGCATTACTTGTTGGGGAAGCATTTCCTTGTACTGACAGATAATGTAGTTACCAGCTGCTTCAATTCCATGAAGAAGTTGACACCAAAACAAGCAAGATGGCAGGACTTTCTTGCCCAGTTTCATTTCACGTTGCAGTACAAGCTTGGCAATGCAAATCAGGTTGCTGATGCTCTTAGTCGAATCCCAGTTGCTAATGCGACGATTGCTGCACTTAGTCAGATTGCAGGAGACATATTACAGAGAATTCAAGATCAGACAAAAGATGATCCAGTGACCAGCTTATTATTAAAACAGGTTCACGAAGGGGTGACTCGGCGATTTTGGGTAGAGGATGGTGTTCTCTACACCAAAGGAAGGAGACCCTATGTTCCAAAGTCAGGCGGACTTCGACAGATGTTGCTGAAAGAAACTCATGATGCTCCGTGGTCAGGACATCCAGGGCAGCAACGGACTCTTGCCTTGCTAACAGAAAGCTATTATTGGCCCTGCATGGAAGTAGATGTAGAGTTGTATGTGCGCACTTGTTTGGTGTGCCAGTAAGACAAGACAGAAAGGAAGAAGGTGGCGGGTACGTTGGAACCCCTCCCTATTCCAAGCAGACCTTGGGAGAGTGTTTCCATGGATTTTATTAATGGTTTGTCTCAGCTGAACGATTTTACTTCGATATTTGTGGTTGTAGACAGATTTTTGAAGTATGTCACTTTCATTGCTGCCCCCAAAAGTGTGTACGACGGAAGTTACTGCGTAGTTATTCCTCAAGCATATTGTGAAGCTTTGGGGTCTTTCGCTGGATATAGTCAGCGACAGGGACACTTGGTTTACTAGCCGGTTCTGGATGACTTTATTTGAACTGTTGGGTACACAGCTCAACCTTTCCACGAGCAATCATCTATAGACAGATGGACAAACCGAGTGGGTTAATGCAATACTGAAGGAATACCTCAGACACTATGTCACAGCGAACTAGGACAATTGGGTGAATTTACTTGATGTAGCCCAATTCAGTTATAACCTCCAACAAAACTCTTCCACTGGAATGAGCCCATTTGAGTTGGCAACTGGCCAACAGCCTCTTACCCCGCATGAAGTTGTCAAGCAGAAGTCTCACGGGAGATGTCTTGTAGCATACCGCTTTACTCGGACCAATCAGGAGCGGACCGACGAGGCAAAAAACTGTTTAACTAAGGCGGTGAAGAGGATGAAAAAGTGGGCAGACGAGAAGAGGAGGGCAGTAAAGTTCGAAGTGGGTGACAAAGTGATGTTGAAATTAACCCCACCAATCTGGAACAAGATCTCTCGAAAGTTTGCACACAAGGGACTAATCCAACGCTATGACGGCCCTTTCCTTATAACAAGGAGGATTGGTAGGTTGGCCTATAGGTTGGACCTTCCCAGTCGTCTCAAGCTTCATCCAATTGTTCATGTTGCCTTCTTGAAGCCTTATATTTAGGACCCGGAAGACCCTAACAGATACGTTCAGCGTCGGGCTCCTCTAACAATTAGGAAGCAATTCACAGAAATAGCTGAAGCTATCCTTGACCACAAGACTGAGGAAATGAGTAAAAAAAACAGAAGAACTCATTACCTAGTCAAGTGGAAAGGGAAAACACTGGAGGAAGTCACTTGGAAGAAAGAGACGACATTGTGACAGTTCGAGGATCTCATCAAGCAATACCATGCCTCCATTCCAACGATGTCGTTGGATACTTCAGGTGGGGGTGACTTGTCACACCCTAACTGACTTGGGTGCAAATGGCCAGTCTTGGTGGCACCTTGCACCAAGGCATGCCATAAGTTGAAATCAAGGTGACGCGACTAAGTGGTTCGACAGATTGGGGCAAACCAAGGCAGCATGAGACCACTCGGTTGAGCATGACAGCACGTGGTGGGGCTCAATTGAAGCAATGTGGGTGCATAGCTTTGAATTGCATGGCATGGGTTGAACCCAACATGCACATTGGTTTGTGAAGCAAGACTGGCTGCTAAATATGGGCACATGACTGGCATATGGCTGCTCAATGCATGTGACCAGGAGGATGTGGGCAGTTGTAGATGCTGAGACACAGTCAAGGCAGTTGTTGTGGCAGTTCTGGGCGTCCCTAGTCTGAATCCAGTCCAGATGCATGCTGATGAAGGGCAGTTCCACATCAGTTACTAAAAGGGGTGGAACTGTCTGCCAGGTGTTGCACAGAGACCAAACCTGCTAGCCAAGTATGCTATGGAATAACAAAAACGTGTGTAACTACCCCTTGGCAGATGGGGGTGTCATCTGCCTTACTCCTGTATAAATAGGGGTGTTGAGCATTCTGATAGGGGGAGAGTGTTCTGCCTTTGAGAGTTCCTTGTAAATTGTTGAGTTCAATATATAAGGTTTGAGAGTTTTGTCCCAATAAATTCGTGTGTGCCTTCTGTGTGAGTTTCTGTCCCTTATTCTTGAGTTTGTGTGTGGCTAGTTGCAATAGCAACGCCTTCATAGGTAGTCTCGAAAGAAAAATGAAAATTACCCCCGTGACACTGCCATTAGCAGTGTTGGTACATAGTTAGGTTAGGGATAGAGCTTAAGGATGGTGGAGCCTATGGTGTTAGTGGTGGGTTTTGGATGATGGAGGTTGTGGTGTTGATGGTGGGTTTTGTGTGGTGGAGCTGATGGGTGTTGGAACTAATGGTGTTGATGGTAGCTTTTCGAATGGTGGAACTCTCTCTCTCTCTCTCTCTCTCAAGCGGTGGTTAAGGAGGTTGGTGGGTGGTAATGGTTTCTGGAAGCCCATGGTGGGTGGGTGATGGTGCTAGATGATTAGCTTAAGGGAGAATTACACTCAGATCCCTGAAGTTTATCATTTAATCCCTTAGATTCCTTAATATTTAAAATATTATATACAGACCCCCTGAGATTTGTACACGCATAATATTTAAACCCCTGTTGTAAATATATCAGTTAATAAATTATACTTAAACCTCCTGAAGTTTGTGGGTATATAATACTTGGACCTTTTAAGTTTAAAATATTGTACTTAGGCCATAAATATTCTAATCAAATATAAAATATAAAATATTTTAAATTTTACAATCAAAATTGATGTTCTATTGTATCATTTATTGAAATAAAATTAAAAATAAAAATTTATTTTTTTCTTAAAAAATTGTAATTAATATACAATTATATTGTTTATTAAAATTTAATTTAGTCGTTTAAACAATCAAATTAAAATATCAAACTACCACAATTAAATCTAAAAGATATTGTGTCTATTATAGTTTAATTTCATGTTTAATTTTTTAGTTTTGTTCTAATAGACAGTATAAATATATACTAAATATGTGTTTTTTTTTTAAATAAATTTTTATTTTTAATTTTATTTCAATAAATGACATAATAGAGCATAAATTTTGAATGAAAAATTCATGTTCTATTATGAATGACTTAGACCCATTGTTTGATTTTTAAGTTTTATTCCAATAGATAGTATAATTGTATACTAATTACGATTTTTTTAAGAAAAAAATTTAATTTTAATTTTAATTTTATTTCAATAAATAATACAATAGAACATAAATTTTGGTTGTAAAATTTAAAATATTTTATATTTGATTGGAGTATTTTTTGTCTAAGTATAATATTTTAAACTTAAAGGGTTTAAGTATTATATATACTCACAAACTTTAGGGGAGTCTAAATATAATTTATTAAAGATTATATTTACAATAGGGGTTTAAGTGTTACGCGCATACAAACTTCAGGGGTGTCTTAATTGGAAAAAAATATAGCTAATTAATTGCTTAATTAGTGGTGTCACAATTTGGAAATAATAGATTATATTTGATTTCAATATGTGTTAAGGTAAGCTTAGTTAATACAAATCTATTATATTGAGTAACTTAATTATATTTTAAATCATAATTATTATGAGAATTGGTGGGTTTGAATTATGAGTTTAAACTTTTTTGCATAGGTAGTTATTAGTACAATTAGAAAATTAAAATTTAAGTTTTAAAATGAATGAGTGATAAATTTCTAAAAAACATATATTTAAATTCTCAAACTTAATTTTTGAGGGTATTTTTGGCATTCTAAATATTATTATTGATAATATCAACTTTGACTATTAACAATTCTAAAGTCTGTTAGTTGGAAGGAATGTAACTGTTACAAGTTATAAATGTCAAAGGAGATCGGTATAGTTTTTAAAATGTGAGAGAGTGTTCGTATAATAAAATTAAATGTCGGGAGGTGTGAGTGATATTTATCCTAAGTTTTACTTGAATTCGTAATAAATATTTACTAATAAGCAAACAAAAAAAATTATATATTTGAGAAAATCTCATTCCTTTAAAACTATAGCATTATTTCAAGTTCAAACTATAGCATTAGTGACATATCTTGAAGTTTACATATACCATAAAAAACCCACATTTGATCTTTTGTTCGGGGTTATATAATTCAATATGAATTTAAATGTAAAAATAGAAACGTTGCTTTATTGAATACTGACAGTGTGTATAGTTTGGAGGAAAAAAGAAAGTCGGAGAACTCAATCATTAATTTAATCAATACAATCATCGTCAAACACCTCTATAGATTTTTTGTATATTCACTTTAATTTTAAATTACATAAAAATAAAAAATAAATTATTATCTAAAATATAAATATTGTAATATCAATGTTCAATTTTTTGTATTGTAATATGTCTTCGGATACAAAATTATTGTTAGCAATTCTATAGAATGAAACATAGTGTCCTGCTTATTCACAACGACAACTTGAATTGTTTTACATCTAACGGTTTATCTTATAATTTGTAATTTATTTTTTTAGTCGCAATAATTATTTTTATTTATATTTAATTTTTTTAATCATACTATTTTGACCACCCACACAACCACCCAGTTCAATAATGGAGAAAAAAAATAGGGCAAATTTTATTTTATTCCTTGTGGTTTGACCTATTTACACATCACTTCCTTAAGATTCTAAAATAGCACATAATCCCCTGTGATTATTGGACTAAAATGCACTGCTTAACTCCGTTAACAGTAAAGCTAAAATGACTTTAATGCCCCTCTCCGCTCTTCTTCTCCGGTGAAGATTGATCCATCACAAATTCGGTATCACCTTCGCCCCCAACCCAATAACTCATCACCTCCACATTAAATCCATCCATCACAGATTCATTAACCTAAAAATTGAAAAAAAAAGTTGTGTGGTCGTGGGTGATCATGGCAGTGGGTCGCAATTGAAAGGGAAAGAGGTGTGTGGTGATGGGTGACCAAAATTGTATGATCAGCTTACTAGTTGTCGCTAAAACCACCTCCGATCATGACTTTTCACACTTTGAATCATCAACTTGTTTCATCAAACCTCTAGATAACCCAAAAAACCAAACCCTTTCAGCACCAGCACCGCACCTTATCTCCGCCGGACTGCACCGTGTGGACCAGTGCTTGTTCGAATAAGGTCCTGAGGCTGGCAAAGAACCCAGAAAACACACAGTGATTAAAATCAATTAGAAGAAAAATTCATGAGAACCCAGAACTTGCTTTCAATCAGTTACAGGTTTCCACTGGACAAGATCGGCATCAGAGCCCTGGTCGAAACTGGTGGACCGCCTTTCTTTACGTCAGGGCTGATATGGATGCCCTCTAATTCAGGTCTATATTTAAGGAAAAGGGAGGTGTTGGTGGTTAATAGATGGAAGGAAGAGGTAGGTGATCGTGACTGTTGACGAAAAAGGAAGGTGAGTACTATTGGTTGATCGGTGGACAATGGTGGTTGTCATGTGTTATCAGCAGGAGGGATGAACTCGACTTGCATAGCATAGGTATGCAAAGAGACAGAGAGAGAGCAGAAGTGTAACAGAGGAAAAGTTAGGAAAAAGATAATTTGAGGGTTTTGTTATACCAAACCGCATAGAATGGCGCATGACTTGTACGCGCTGTTAAAAAGGATGAAAAATGTGACGGTGCATTTTATTTCAACGATCACGAGTTTGGTCACAAGGGGGTAAAGTGAAGTTTGTCTAAAAAAATAGGGGAGAAGAAATAAATAAAAAATGAGCTGCACTTCCTTTCAAACGACGCCGTTGGGCAAACAACACCAACCAGGAACTGTAACCCCCGACAAGAGGAACAAGACGAAGCTTCGATGTGATGCGTAAACTTCAACTCAGGTACTTACCTGCCTTTCTCCACCACGCAACTCCGCCGTACGCCCTCCTTTCAGCCACCGCCTTCACATTTGCCCCATTCTCACCTCCGAACTCAACGACACTTCATACTTCCCTTCCTGCTTCCTGTTACCAATCTTCTCTCTCTCCCTCTTTTTCTCTCCATACCTGTTCTACGAACATATACATTTGGGTATGGGTATGGTTATGGGCGTGGGTGTGGGTATGTGAGCATGTTCTCCTTATCTTGGTCGTCAGTCATAGTCAGAGATCATTGAGTTAAAGGGTTTTCCCTAACTCTTGAGGATCTTTGTTTCAGGAAAGGGGGCAGTCCATTACTTGGTGTTCTTTTTTGGAATTTTTGCAAACCCATCGGCCATTAAATGTATCTGCTATCAAAACTGCTACGATAATATGTCGATGTGATTGTTATTTGGTTTTCACTCTCCGTCCTATCTCGTTGTTACCTAGTGATCGCATTGATTCAGTAGTGATTTCTTGATTTCACCGGATTCTTGGTTTTATCTCAGATGGAAACAACGAACGCATCAATTGTTGATGCTGGAAATGCAGGACTAGAAAAAGTCGAAGCTACTGCAGCTGAAGAGGACAATGTCAAGCATAGTGTCGATGAGCTATTCGTAAAAGTTGATAATGTGAGTTTAATTGCGCAAGTGGAGACAAATCATGTTCTTTGTGATTTAAAAGTTCTTAGCATCTATTATGTTTGTTTATATTGGGGTGTGTGTGTATGTTTGTTGCCTTTTTTTTTTTTCGAAATTTCAGGTAGTCCAGAAATTACCTTAACTTATTGATGTGCACAATCCATATGATTCTACAGGCACGCAGGCAATTTTGTAAATCTTTTTAGTTGATATCTTGCGTGAAATTGTAGACTAGGAATGTTCCGACCAGAAACAATAGGTTCATTCATATTGAGGCTGTGGAAGGTATATCATAACTTCTTTAATCTGAAGTTGAAACTAGTTCAAATCCTTTAACAGCATTCGATGGTACAAAGGGATTACTTCTTTGTGACTTATGGGTGAGAAAGCAAATCTGATGATACTCTTTCCATAATTAATATCAATTTGCCTAGTTAACCTTTTCAGCATCAATGCATTTAAATTTCTCTATTTCATTCTTCGTTTTCTTAGAAGCTACAACGCTAGTTAATAAACATGGGCTTTAGGCCTGTACTTTTCACTCCCCTTCTAGCAATCAAAATTTTTGGGATCAATACTATGTAATGACCTTTGTGCATTTATTGGGGTATCATCTATTAGATTGATGTAACCTAAGGCAAGCATCGCAGTTAAATTCAAAGGCAAATGTGGAAATAGGGGAGCATTAAGGCGAGAAAGTTGAGGGACTTCATAACATCAAAGATTGTGAAGGAGCACAAAATATAATGGGATTACCATTGTTTTATGTGATGAATTTCAGGGTAACTTCAAGACAAACACAGAAAACATTTTACTTCTCCCATATAAATAGCATGGAAAAAAAATTGTTGATTTGGACTAGTAAGTCTAGTATGGTGTACGAGAGTTAAACTGAAATTATTAATTTTTGATTTATTATTCATCCTGTAACCCTGATTGTAATGATACAATTATTATTTGTTTTTGAATAATTAAATTGCTTGTTTTTGTTGCATATACGGCATATTGATCTTTGTCTATGTTTGCCTGACTTTGCCAACTTCTGGATATGCTTTCCACTTGGCATCATGAATTTAATAAAATGTCCTCACTTGCAGCTTGAACAACGAGTGAATGAAGTTGAACAGTTTTACTTGGACTCAACTAAAAAGCAACTGAACCCCTCTAAAGGTAGCTCAATAGTGAAGGAGAAGGATAAGGAGAAACATGTTCCTAGCATTAAGAAGCAGCAACTGGATGCATCACGTAGAGAAGCAGCTGCTGCAAAGAGAATGCATGAGCTTATGCGCCAGTTTGGCACCATAATACGCCAGGCAATCACCAATTTTTGCAAGTTTCTTTGTCTTTGTGGGTCACTGAGTTGGGGTGCAGCTGCTTAAACGGATTACTTTGATATATATCATGGAGCATTACTCCCTGTTTAGTTAATTTTTCAATCTATAAGCCTACTTCCTTAACTGATACTTTCCCTAGCATGTAAACCTTTTCCCAAACAGCAAATGCCTTTGAGTATTTATAGTCTAAAAATTCCGTATCATTTCCTTTTTGTTTTGGTGGGGTGGGGGAAGGAATTTTCGATGACCTACCTCGCAATTAGGCTGATTCCAATTCATTTCCATTCATAGCATCCTTTAAATTTTTTGTATCTTTTGAAGCACCAACTCAAAAAGTTGTGCACAGCCTTTACCCTTCACATAACTATTTGTGAACAATATTATTCTAATAAGGCACTTTCCTCGAGAATCAAATACTAGATTTTGAATTTGTGCTGAGTCTAAACCCCATTGTTTTCTGCTTGCTTCTTACCGTGGAAAGAAAGAAGCAAATTGATTTGGTGGCAAGGAGGAGTGAAGGGATGATGAGAGATTTCTGATGGGAAGGATGTGGGGAAGGAAAGAAAAACCACTTGATTAGTTGGTTTATTGGTAGAGAATTTGTTGAGACGGAATATGACTTTTGTTGGAAAATGGCTATGGAGGTTTCCTTTGAAGCAAGATTCATTGTGGCATGTGGTTATTAGGAGCAACTTTGGGCTACAAGCTAATGGGTGAGATGCTAATGGGGTTAAAAAGGATACACTCCAGAGTCCTTAGAAATTCATTTCTCAAGAAATTTATAGTTTTTCTCAATGGGTCAAGTTCATTGTAGGATATGGGGCGAATTTTCGGTTTTGGGTGGATATTTGGAGGGGGAGCATTCTTTTATGAGTCTTTTTCATTGTCTTTATCATCTCTCTAC
Source organism: Ilex paraguariensis (assembly GCA_963454935.2). NCBI lineage: Eukaryota > Viridiplantae > Streptophyta > Magnoliopsida > Aquifoliales > Aquifoliaceae > Ilex > Ilex paraguariensis. The sequence goes on along the minus strand of CAUOFW020000737.1, from coordinate 1,013,578 downwards.
CTATCATGAAAAGACCTTGCATCCTTAGCATTATCGTCATCTTTTTCAATCATTTAGGATTTTGGATTTCGTAGGAATCTTCGGAATTGTTATTACTTCTTTCTATCCTCAATAGTGTTTCATTGAATCCAAATTCTTCGGACAAAAGAATTTGGATTCGACTGAATGGTGATTCTTCAGGTATCTTCTCATGCAAATCTTATTTTGAATCCTTAGTTGATGATTCTTCATTTCCATTATTTCTTCCCTCCTTGGAGATTTGGAAGACAAAAGTACCTTTAAAGGTGCACGTTTGTGCATGGATAATTGCTCATGGTAAGATAAATACCAGTGATGTGCTTCAAAAGGGGAGACCAAATTGTCTTTCACCATAGTGGTGTGTGATGTGTAACGGTAATTCTGAGAGTGCGGATCATTTGTTCTTGCTTTACTTTGTGGGGCTTTCACTTTGGAATAAATTGTTTGATTTTGTTGGCATGTCTTGGGTTGCTCCGATGACAATTTTATCTATGTTTTGTGTGGATTTTAGAGGATTGGGTACAACCATTATGAGACATAGGGGTTACATCTTGTATGAAAGTTAATAGTATACCACTTCTACGAATAGCTCATAATGTTGCGTCTCTTCTGAGACCAGGGCCTTTTATCATGACTTCTACTCGTTGCATACCTTGATCCACTACTGCACGAATAGCATTTCTTGCTGCGGTTTGAGCAGCAAACAAACTCTTTAGCATTGTGCTTTGTTTGCGATGGTGAGAAATGCAAGAATTTAAAAGATAAATAGGAGGTTGAATCTTTATGGGTCCGAATGCATTTTTTGACATCTTTTTGGGCTTTTATTACAAAGGATTTTGAAAATATTTCTCTTTTTTGCTTTACTTCGAGCTGGACAGCGACTATTGGAGTATAATTTTTTCTATATGGTCTTGTTTTTGTGCCTTTTTTTTTTTTGTCTTTTTGGGTTGGACAATTTGTCCACCTTGGTTTTTGACTCTTGTAATATATTTTGTTTTTTATTAATAAAATTGTTGTTTCTTATCAAAAAAAATAGGAGCAAAATGACATTGTTCGATTTTTATGTTCCAAGTACCGGAATGTACACAGTCAAAAGGAGTACACATGAGGATAACCAATAGGTGCTGAATAGTGCTTAGTGATCCTTGTGTATGCCACCTTGGCAATAAAATATTCATTCTTGGTTAAAACTGAATCCCTATTTCTCTGAGTCTGCTATGCTTAGTATCTTATGTATGCCAAAGGGAGCTGCTGCCATATGTATGCTTAGTATCTTGTGTATGCCAAAGGGAGTTGCCATTTTGGGGTGCCAAATCACCCATTTGCAACCTTGAACGGTGTTTTGACATCCCTGAATTATAAATCTGCTCCAATGGCAAATGCCAAAATAGGGTGTCATTTTAATATTTTTTATTGCTGCCAAAATATTTTAATATATTTTAACGGGTATCCTCTTTGGAGTTGCGGTTAAAAAATATAATTAAACCCATTTGCAATCTCTCTCTTTCTCTCTCCAGAGTTGCCAAAATTGCTACCCAAGAGCATTGATGTCATTTTCCAACCCTTGATGCCACCACCGTTGGAGTGAAAAATTTTGAATTTGGGG
>CAUOFW020000737.1:980525-1011713 GCA_963454935.2 Ilex paraguariensis | reverse complement strand
ATTCTGAGAGTGCGGATCATTTGTTCTTGCTTTACTTTGTGGGGCTTTCACTTTGGAATAAATTGTTTGATTTTGTTGGCATGTCTTGGGTTGCTCCGATGACAATTTTATCTATGTTTTGTGTGGATTTTAGAGGATTGGGTACAACCATTATGAGACATAGGGGTTACATCTTGTATGAAAGTTAATAGTATACCACTTCTACGAATAGCTCATAATGTTGCGTCTCTTCTGAGACCAGGGCCTTTTATCATGACTTCTACTCGTTGCATACCTTGATCCACTACTGCACGAATAGCATTTCTTGCTGCGGTTTGAGCAGCAAACAAACTCTTTAGCATTGTGCTTTGTTTGCGATGGTGAGAAATGCAAGAATTTAAAAGATAAATAGGAGGTTGAATCTTTATGGGTCCGAATGCATTTTTTGACATCTTTTTGGGCTTTTATTACAAAGGATTTTGAAAATATTTCTCTTTTTTGCTTTACTTCGAGCTGGACAGCGACTATTGGAGTATAATTTTTTCTATATGGTCTTGTTTTTGTGCCTTTTTTTTTTTTGTCTTTTTGGGTTGGACAATTTGTCCACCTTGGTTTTTGACTCTTGTAATATATTTTGTTTTTTATTAATAAAATTGTTGTTTCTTATCAAAAAAAATAGGAGCAAAATGACATTGTTCGATTTTTATGTTCCAAGTACCGGAATGTACACAGTCAAAAGGAGTACACATGAGGATAACCAATAGGTGCTGAATAGTGCTTAGTGATCCTTGTGTATGCCACCTTGGCAATAAAATATTCATTCTTGGTTAAAACTGAATCCCTATTTCTCTGAGTCTGCTATGCTTAGTATCTTATGTATGCCAAAGGGAGCTGCTGCCATATGTATGCTTAGTATCTTGTGTATGCCAAAGGGAGTTGCCATTTTGGGGTGCCAAATCACCCATTTGCAACCTTGAACGGTGTTTTGACATCCCTGAATTATAAATCTGCTCCAATGGCAAATGCCAAAATAGGGTGTCATTTTAATATTTTTTATTGCTGCCAAAATATTTTAATATATTTTAACGGGTATCCTCTTTGGAGTTGCGGTTAAAAAATATAATTAAACCCATTTGCAATCTCTCTCTTTCTCTCTCCAGAGTTGCCAAAATTGCTACCCAAGAGCATTGATGTCATTTTCCAACCCTTGATGCCACCACCGTTGGAGTGAAAAATTTTGAATTTGGGGTGACATTTTGGCAGTTATGGGGTTGCCACCCCTGATGCCACTCTCCCTTGGAGTTGCTTATTTACCTATTATGTTGAGTGGACAGTGTTTTCCTAGTTGCAGGGCATAAAAATAGGAATGTCAAATGCATATTGTTGTTTTATGCTGGATTAGCAACTATTTTATCTGGAAAGGTGCCTGATATTCTTTCTGCATTGTTCTAAAAAATAATATATGGTCAAAATTATGTGATGGGACCACATCACTTGATGCTACAGTTTTAACCAGCAATACCAGTAATTTCTCATTTGTGGGTGTTAATTGATTTTCCTTGTGTCCTCCTTTTAAATGTCAGATCACTCAGCACAAGTGGGCATGGCCCTTTATGCAGCCAGTAGATGTTGAAGGACTTGGTTTGCATGACTATTATCAGGTAAAGCCTTTGCTTCCTGTGTGTAGATATATTCACTTGGATGTCAATGCACATGTCAATCCATGCTTCCCCTACTCCACCTTCTGCACCTATTTTTTTCTTGTATTATGTTATTATGTCTTTAACAGTGTAGCTTATGTTATTTGCCAGACCCCTTTATGACTTTTGTTTTTACATGGTGTTATATGACCTTAAGAATAGCAATAGTTCTTAATTTGCTGTGAAGGTATTGATGGGTAAATATGCAGTAAGTCTGTTGTAGATTCATTAGTTCCCTTTTTCCCCTCTTTTTTCTGCATAAAATAGACTGCTATAGCATATTCAAGTCTGTGCATCCCTGCGCATCATGCACCTGCGATCGGCATGAAATTTTGGAATTTTTCATTATTTAAAGAAGACCAAGTAGCATGGGAAGTGTCTCCATCTATTTCCTCATTTACTTGTTGCAACCTTGTAATTAGTGTTATTCTTTAAGTTCTCCAGGCATTTTTGCATTAATTTGTTTTAGGATGGTTTCTTGTAGGTCATTGATAGGCCCATGGACTTCAGTACAATAAAAAATCAAATGGAGGCCAAGGATGGTACAGAGTATAAGCACGTCCGGGAGATATGTGCTGATGTGAGGTTGGTTTTCGAAAATGCAGTGAAATATAACGATGAAAAGAGTGATGTTCATGTAATGGCTAGAACGTTGTTAGAGAAATTTGAGGAGAAATGGCTGCAACTTTTGCCAAAAGTTATTGAGGAGGTAATTGTCATCCCAAAGGACTTGTTAGCATCTAGTTTAGACTTCTCTGTATATTCAGCAGTGTGAAACATTGAGCTGAGGAGACATTTAGAATTTCATGAATTATTTTAGGGACATTCATTGACTTCCACACTTGTATACTCGCAGGAAAAAAGAAGAGAAGAGGAGAAAGCGGACGCACAGTTAAACATGCAGCTAGCTCGGGATGCTGCTCATGCCAAAATGGCTAGGGATTTAAGTAATGAGGTACGTCATTTTTTTGGAGATTGTTGTTTATTTATCACAATATTTCAGAATTGTGTAATACCTATGTATAAAGTGAAAAGTAACTCCTTGGAAACTGACAACTATTTGTGAGCTTTGTGTGGTACTGGCATCTTAAAGCCATAGCCTTCTTTCATTCTTGGAGTAGGATCTACTGCATGCTTTAAGTTTGTAACAATGTACCTTGAATTTTTTCAGCTTTATGAGGTCAATATGCACTTGGAAGAAGTCAGAAAAATGGTAGTACAAAAGTGCAGGTCTGTTCCAAGGCTATAGCTTATTATGTTTTCTCTGTCAGTGTAATAGTGTTTTCCATTAATGCACTAATTCAATTTATGTGTGTTTGATTAATGCCGGTGCACTGTACATTGTGTATTGCTGGCGCCATCATAGAATTTGAGGTTTGGAAACTAACAGTACATAATGTCAACTTAAGAATATGGAGAGTTCTGATCGTACATAATTTCCAAAAAATAGAATGTTCTAAACTTCAAGAATAATTCAAGGAGTTTCAACCAGCCACACGACATAACAAAACCTAGGTAAAACGCATACTACTTTGGCAACAAATGGTCCTTGTCTCAAGGTGTTGCTGAAACACTGATACAAAAGGCTAATGACACATCTCCCCACAATTAACTTGCTTTTCTCTTTTATCTAGTTGATTGTGTCAATACTTTCCCTGAGGATTAAGGATGCCTATGCCTTCTCTGTATCATTTTCTCCTTTCCAAAACCTGTTCCACCCTAGTATCTAGTAGGGATTTTTCTAGTTTTACTTGCGTAATAAATATAGTCATGTTCTCAAAGGAAACTAAAATTCTTGTAACTTTCTTTTTCTTCTAACTCTCATTGTCATTGCCCGCCTCCGTTAACCCCTCTTCTCATCTCTAGAAACGATGGTTTGAATCTGATAGCCTGTAGCTGTTCTAAAAAAAATATCTGGCAGCCCGTAGCTGTTGTTAAAATAATCATTGTACAGCTACACCAATGATTCTTGTCAATAGACACAATTCTTAGCTCGGTGACTGTTATTCCCTACAAAGAAGAATATAGGGGGGTGGAAATTATCATGGCAGGTTATGGGTATTGGTAGGATGCTATTTCTATTGAAAACTTCTAGATTTGTGTTGACAAAATTAATGAGTTTGGTGGGCCTATACTTGTTCGTTTACCAATGTATTGTTTGGTGCATAATTGTAATTACTAATTTGTACAATTGAATTAACTATCAAAGAAGAAGGAAAAAAAAAATAGACATAAGTATGAGCTTTATCAAGTCCCAACACAGTTTCAACATTCTTTTTGTCACACTTTTGCAACTTATAGAGTGTGAAATTATGTCAGATAGTTTGTGGGGTTGCATTTCCATGCTATTAATGCTAAGTATGAATAATTCTCTCAGAAAAATGTCCACCGAGGAGAAAAGAAAACTTGGGATAGCTCTAACTCGATTGTGTCCTGAAGAGCTTAGTAAAGCACTGGAGATTGTAGCTCAAAGTAATCCAGACTTCCAAGCAACAGCTGAAGAGGTGGACCTTGACATTGATGCCCAGGTGATCATATAACTTGCACTGAGCCTTTTGACTAAATTATCTTCATGTTGCCAAACTTTACATAATTAGTTTGGTACCAAGTTGCTGAGTGTATCATGTTCATTGTGCAGAGTGAATCCACTTTATGGAGGTTAAAATTTTTTGTGAGAGATGCACTAGAAGCTCAGAACAAGAGTTCAAGCATGGGTGGCAACAACAATGTCACCGAGGGCAATGCTGGGAACACAACTATTACTAACGCAGTGTCCAAACGAAAAAGAGACATCTGCAATGCTCTTGCCAAGACTGCCAAGAAACCAAGTAAAAAGCCTGCGTCTTAGTTTATACAATGCACCATATCAGCCACGTAGGTCATTGGGGCTGTGTGGTTTGCATTTCATCTGAACTGCTGTGATGATGCTCAGGAACAGAAGAACAAACTAGGCTAGCTTGTCAGAGAAAGGAAACATATAAATAAGGAGTCCAATTGTATTCTTAACTATTGAAAGCTGGATGTTTTACAAAATCAATTTTGAAGTCATTTTAGGTTTTAGAACTGTTTTCTGTAAATATACGTGAAACACTTGCTTCCTGTTATTGTTTGGGCAGATGCTCTTTGCTTTCTGGGATGTCTGCACCTGCCAAGTTTTTAGGATTGTGACGTGTAATTGGTAGTCTAATATTGAGGAAAAGTAAGATAAAAATGCAAATGTAGATCCAAATTATCCTGTTTTACAATAGAAAAGTTGATCGTGTTACTCCATATATGAACCATCTTGACATACTAGGAAGTACATCAACGGCCTGATCTACGCTTTATAAGCTTCTGATTGATGGGGTTAATTGGCCCCACACAACACAAGGCTATATATATTCAACCCTCGGCTATTTAGTTTTTGTTGTTGGTTATACAGAATCTTGAAAAACCGTCTCTCTCTCTCATGGACGACAAGTTTAACAATTACAAATAATTTTTGGCTGAATTGCATTTTATGCCCCCCAAAATTTTTTCTCATTTTATTAAAAATATTATAATATGACCCTTCTATTAGATTTTATTACTCATTACATTAACATCAATGTGGGTATTTTTGACAGAATGAATAATGAAAGTTAATTGAATGGTCACATTATAATATTCTTAATATATTGAGAACAGAATGTGAGAAATTTAATTTTTGAAGGTATAAAATAAAAAAATTTAAATCTTTTTGGGTGCAAATTATAATTCTCCATAATTTTCGGTGCTGAATTTTTTGTTTTGTTCCCATAGTCTAACCCTACAAACTAACTATAAATACGAGTCAGCTCTTCATTTGTTCGTTACAGAGAATCTTGAAAAACCGTTTCTTTCTTTTTCGTTTCCCTCCCTCTCTTTCTCTCTCTCTCTGCACCTCCTCACTCATCATGGACGACTCAAACTCCACCACCACCAACACCAATGCCACTGGCGCCACCGCCAACACCAATGACACGTCCATTGCCACCACCACCTCCGCCAGCACCAATGACGAGAACAATGGCGACAATGTCGAGGACAGTATTCCCCTGGAAACTATATGGCTGATGAAGTGCCCTCTGACGGTGTCTCGCTTCTTTCAGCAATCTCCTTCCTCTGACGCTCTTCTTCTTCGGTTGGTCCCGTCGCTAAGGTCACTGTCTCCATCGATCCTCGGCTTCCCAATGACGACTTATCTTCCACTGAGGCCGGTACCACCATTTCCGTACCCCCCCCCTCTCTCTCTCTCCTTTCTCTCTACTGTCAATCATATTCCTTCCTATTTTTCATACATTGTTCAAATGTTGACCAGGTTACAATGGAATTGGCTCTCACTGAATCTGGAAATACACCAAGTGTTTCTCGATGGACATGTCTACAGATTTCGTTCCTATGTTAGTGTTTTCAGAATCATCTCAAGGTTGGTATGCATCTTCTATCTATGCCTTGTTTCCATGTCATTAGTAGCTTGATCCCATCATTCTGGTTAATCAAACAGTCATTATGAATTTGAGACCTCATTTATACTCTGAAAACGATTACGTTCAGGAGATATATCTGTTTATTGCTTTGTGATTTTGTAAGTGATGCCTAGATTTTGGGTTATTCATCCCAGGTAGATGTTTTTTTTTCCCTTTAGAGACTCTTGGTTTGGAAATGTCTACTAACGCGGATGATATTGTTTCGTTTCTATAGGAGACCTTTCTGTGGAGGGGAAAATTAAGCAAAAATTGAACATGAAGCCTCGTGACAACATTGAGGAGTATGGAAAACTCACTAGGGAACGAACAAACGAATCTAAGGCTGGAATCAAACAGATACAGGTCTCTTTTTCTACTTCATATATATAACATTTGTTCTAGTTTTGTTATTTGGGATTAATTTAGTCTCTTTTTCTTTCCCTGCTGGTTTCTTTACGATTACATTTTTCAGGTGATCGACGATGATACTGGAAAATATAGAGAGCCTATGCGTTAATTACTTCCTTTTGCCATATAATTTCTTCATGTTTATTTTGTGGCAGTGGCTTTATATTATGCCACTTCATGCTGATATGAGAATGTACCTATAAATTTATAGCCTTTCCTTTTGAACAGGATAAGAAGAAAATGAAAGTGAAGGGATCAGAGATGAGAAGAAAAAGAATGGACCCTGAAGAGATGAAAAAGATTATGCTTAAACTTTTTGACAGGCAGCCAAATTGGACTCAAAATCAACTGGTCCAAGAGACAAACCAACCTAAAGTATGTTATTTCGATACCACCCCAAGTCCCCCCCAACATGTTCATAGATTTACGCACAGTATTATTTAGCACAAGCCATTTATGTGCCTATTCCAAGTGTTACAAGGAACTGTAGTCTACTTCTCTTTAATCTCTTCTTCTATCCTTTCTGTTTCATCTCTAGATTCTTACTCTAACTATGCTCNACCCCCCCCTCTCTCTCTCTCCTTTCTCTCTACTGTCAATCATATTCCTTCCTATTTTTCATACATTGTTCAAATGTTGACCAGGTTACAATGGAATTGGCTCTCACTGAATCTGGAAATACACCAAGTGTTTCTCGATGGACATGTCTACAGATTTCGTTCCTATGTTAGTGTTTTCAGAATCATCTCAAGGTTGGTATGCATCTTCTATCTATGCCTTGTTTCCATGTCATTAGTAGCTTGATCCCATCATTCTGGTTAATCAAACAGTCATTATGAATTTGAGACCTCATTTATACTCTGAAAACGATTACGTTCAGGAGATATATCTGTTTATTGCTTTGTGATTTTGTAAGTGATGCCTAGATTTTGGGTTATTCATCCCAGGTAGATGTTTTTTTTTCCCTTTAGAGACTCTTGGTTTGGAAATGTCTACTAACGCGGATGATATTGTTTCGTTTCTATAGGAGACCTTTCTGTGGAGGGGAAAATTAAGCAAAAATTGAACATGAAGCCTCGTGACAACATTGAGGAGTATGGAAAACTCACTAGGGAACGAACAAACGAATCTAAGGCTGGAATCAAACAGATACAGGTCTCTTTTTCTACTTCATATATATAACATTTGTTCTAGTTTTGTTATTTGGGATTAATTTAGTCTCTTTTTCTTTCCCTGCTGGTTTCTTTACGATTACATTTTTCAGGTGATCGACGATGATACTGGAAAATATAGAGAGCCTATGCGTTAATTACTTCCTTTTGCCATATAATTTCTTCATGTTTATTTTGTGGCAGTGGCTTTATATTATGCCACTTCATGCTGATATGAGAATGTACCTATAAATTTATAGCCTTTCCTTTTGAACAGGATAAGAAGAAAATGAAAGTGAAGGGATCAGAGATGAGAAGAAAAAGAATGGACCCTGAAGAGATGAAAAAGATTATGCTTAAACTTTTTGACAGGCAGCCAAATTGGACTCAAAATCAACTGGTCCAAGAGACAAACCAACCTAAAGTATGTTATTTCGATACCACCCCAAGTCCCCCCCAACATGTTCATAGATTTACGCACAGTATTATTTAGCACAAGCCATTTATGTGCCTATTCCAAGTGTTACAAGGAACTGTAGTCTACTTCTCTTTAATCTCTTCTTCTATCCTTTCTGTTTCATCTCTAGATTCTTACTCTAACTATGCTCAGTCTCTGCAGTTTTTATGTTATTAGTCAAGTATATTACTGCAGATTTTGCTTATTAAAATTCGGGTCCATAACATATTACCACACTACTACCTTGCCATTTCACCATCTTGGTACACTCTTTCGGGCTGGACCCTATTTGTTCTTGGATGGGATATTGGATTTCAAATCTGTCCATAATCTTATGCCGTGTATAAGAGGGTTCGGTTCTTTCTGATATAGCATTTCAGCCGAAAACCCTTAGCAAAAATGTTACCCTCCCGGAGTTTATGGATGATTGTGAACAAGTTCTTGGCATAATTGCTTGTGTTGTTGATGTTGTAAAATCTCTATTGTTCTTGTTCATCAAATGTTTACTCCTAGAAATGACTTGTTTTTGGCCTCGGTTCATTTTCAGGGATTTGTGAAAGAGATGCTTGACGAGCTATGTATCTACAATAACAATGGTGCCAAAGGAACATATGAGATGAAGCCTACCAGAGATCTGGAGAAAAACCGGATTCTTCATAGTTGACAGTTGACAGAATTTGATTCACTAATCCAGACAAACACTATACTTCTTGCTTATTCCTAGACTACATTTTTTTGTCGATTCGATTCCCCTTTTCACCTTGTAAATAAGTAGGTTAAATTCATCCATAGTTGATGAGAAAACCATGTTTTTGGGTCTTTGGCAATGTAGCTTTGTAGCAGAATATGAGTCATTTAGTGTTGTCTAGGACGAGATTGAACGTAATGAGTGGAAAGCATGTGCAAAATGTAGAATGCGTCTTTTACTTGTGACCATGGTTGTGGAACTTGGCTGCACCTCACTCCGCTCATTCTTTCTTTCCTTCCCCTCCCTGGAGCTACACTTGGCTCTACTCGAATAAGAGCACAAGATTTTCAACTTCAAGCTCAAATAATTTTTTAAACTTATTTAAAAAATGAGTCTAAAAAATTCGATTCGAACTCACAAAATTTGATTTATTTATATATAAAATAGTGTAGTTATTCAAGTTTGACTTATTTAGATTCGACTCATTTTTTAAATAAGTTGAATTTGAATAATTTTTTAAGTTTGTTTAAAAAAACGGACTCGACAAGCGCGACTTTATTTTTCCAAACCTATCATTCATCATTTTCTCCTTCAGATTCATTTATTAGAAGTTTGAAAAATAATTAGGAATTATAGAATTATAAAAAATGATTTTTTAAATAATTCAATAAGTATTGTTAACTATATTGAGTTTATGGGTAATTATTTGAGATAATTGGTAGAATTTGATTGGATGTTTTTTTATTTATTATTTAAATAATTTAAATAGAGTAAAGGTATGTTTGGTAACGTTTTCATTTTTATATTTTTTTTATAAAAAAAAACTAAGTTTTATTTTTTTGTAATAAAAATTAAAAATATAAAATATGTTTGATAGTCATTTATATTTAAAAAATTATAAAAACAACAATAAAAAATTTAGTTGATATTATACCAAAAAATTCACCTCTCAAACCCACTGACCACCCAAAACCACCACCCAACCCCATTGATCACCCAAAACCATCACCTAACCCTACCACCGAAACTCATAATCCACTCCTACTGTTGAAACTCATCACCACAACTATCAAAATCCAACCCAATCCAACCCCCACCATTGAAACTCACCCCTACAACCACCGAAACCCAACCCTAATCCAACCCCCACCACCGAAACCCACCCCTACAACCACTGAAACCCACCCCTACAACCACTGAAACCCACCTACAATCCAACTTTCACCATCGAAACTCACAACCCACCCCCATCCCCAAATGCACCCGCACCCGCACCCCCACCATTGAAACCCAAAACCCACCCCCACTACCGAAACTCACTATCCACCCCCCTAAAACTCCTCAACAAAATCCACTACCAATTCCTGAAACACCACCGCCCCCAAAACCCACTCCTGAAACTCTCCAGCAGAACCATCAAAGAAGGACGAAAGAGAGAGTGTGAGTCGAGAATTGAGAGACCTAAAAAAATTTAAAAAAAAAGTTGAGAGAGGAGGTTTTTATACTAAAACAAAGAAAATTTATTTTTTTATTATTAAAGAGAATCGAAATGAAGATCTCATTAAATGGGACATTTGAACTGTGCATGTATTTTTTTTTGAATATTTTCAAAAATATTATTTTGAATGTTTCCATATTTTAGCCTTATTTTTAAAACGAAGAAGTTAAAAAAAATAAAAATATTTATCAAACACATTTTTATTTTTTTTAGCCATAAAATAAAATCAAAAACGAAAAAAAAAAAAAAACAAAAATGTAAAGTTACCAAACGCCGCCTAAACTTGCAAAGTCCTTTTCTCGAAAAGAATGATTGTAATACAATTTTTTGACAATCTCTTGTTATTATATAATTATTTTTTAAAAATCATGCATAACACGGGTTTGTTATTCTATGGTCTGAAAAGGAAGTTGTATATCACGCCTATAAATGGCGCGTGGGCTTAGCAATTTGTGAGTGAAAGCATGTCAGAATAGAATACTCGGCTACCAAAATCTGACCTGTCTCTATTCCCATTCCAATGTCAAATTAGGCGTGTGCTTAGCACGGCGTCGTTTACTTTCTTTCTCTTACAAATTGCCTCTTCCCTTCTTTTCTTCTTCCTCTTTCACCTCCATAGTTTACCTACTCTCTCTCCTCCTTGTAAGATCTCTAGATTTCTGATTTTCTGACTTCGTAGCGTCCGAAGGTATGATTACACGTTTTCCTGTTCGACAATTGTAGATATACATGCGTTTGTGTGAGCTTTTGTGGGTGATCTGTTGATTTGTGTTGAATAGGGTCTTTTGTTTTAGGTTTGGTTGATTCGAGGCGAACTTGTCAATTGCTGTGTGATGATATGTATATGTAAAGGGTTGTGATGTTGAAGTTGCAATTTTGATCCTTCATGTTGTTTAGATTGCTGAATGAGTCTTTATGTTCTTCATGTTTTTTTAAGATTGCTGAATGAGACTTGAATTGTGATCCTAAGGTCCTGTGTTCAACTCATTGCTTCTATAAGAGTCTCATTTGTCTGTGTTACTGTGATTCAAAGAGTCCTAGCAATTGAGGTTTGCACCTTTGTATAATTTGGTTGAATATAATATATATGTTCTAGGTGTATGTATGTGATACTTAAATTTTGATAATCTGAAACTTTAGGTTCATTTATTTGGTCTAAAAGAGGTTTTGGTTGAGGATTGATGATTAGGTTGTTCATGCAATGTATAAAGACGTGTGTATTCTGAAATTCATGGGACTCATTGTTGTATTTTGTTTCATTGCTTAGTATGTGATGTACATACATATCTTCTTGACACTAATTGGGAGAGCTTGATATCTTTTGAGCACAAGTGTCAGTCAAACAATTCTTTGGCTTTGTCATCTTCTCATGGAACTTATTTTATGGGGTTATAAAGTATAAACCAAGGTTGGGTCCCAAAGGACTTGGAACCTTTTGAATCTAACAACCCTTATTTATAGCTTTAGAAATTGGAAAATTGCTTGTTAATTTTAGCTATCAAGAGGAATTGGTGTTCCATATGATCCATCTTCAATCGGGTCTCTAAAAAAATTGGGTTGTCTTATAGGGTTGTGACCATGGCATGTGATTCCATGTACAAACATAAGAGCTTTTATTCGATGATAACAGGCACCTCGTTTTCTGTCCATTTAAATATTCTCTATAGATGTGTTCACTTCTATGTTATTTTCTATTACTTGCCTTCATTTGTACTCACTCAAGCACAAACATATATTCTATTTGAGTTTGTAATTGCTGAACGCTGGAATTTGTATTTAGTTTGATGCTGGACTTTCTACAAATGATGAGTTTGACTTAGAAGCCTAAGTGCCTAACAGACACATGAGACTATTCTTCTGATGTCAAAGTTTATAAGCCGTGTGATTTTACTATGTGACTTCAAGTCATGTCTGTCCTGCTCCTACGTATGTAGATATACACCACCATTGTGGCCAATTAACCTTAGTTTAAGACAACTGATCATATATCTAAGTTTGAGTGTGCATAACATTAGAAGTTTTAGATAACTCTGCTAACAATAGGGATCGTGTACATTTTTTCCGCTCCAGTAGCATGTGGTCTTCTTTTTCTACAGGGGTTGTTGATGTTTCCACTTTTATTTGCAATCACACACAATCTAATTTTGATAATTCTTATAATTTAAACATTTCTTTGTTTTGTTGGTTTGATCAGCAAGATATTGAAATATTAAAATTGTATTTGCCATTTTTCCTATTTTGAGACATACTGTGGTCAAGGCGATGTTGTTTACACTTCTATCCCCTCTGTGCAGGTCATCCAGCTGTGAAAGCAATGGAATTTTTCTATAGGGACACAACTGGGAACTCTTTACCTTCTCACCAGGACATTGCAAGATGTCCATTTTTGCGGAACATTAGTGAGCCAACTAATTTTTCGTTGTCATCTGCGGCTTTTCCGATGCCGGTAAGTTTTATATTTCTTTTTTCTGCTGGCATTCAATTGCATATAAAAATTCTTTTTCTGCTCTATCTGTTTTGGGTGTAGTCAAGGCATATGGCTTATGAGATATAAGTCTCCCTTTCCACTATGCCTTTCAATTAACAATTCTTAGCCTTGGCATAGGGTAACTATATACGGGTTCCTGACTAGTATTTGGATCCAGCATTGTCTGTTTGTCTGAGGCTGGCTCCTCCTCATGTGGGAGCTCAAAGCAATGATGTATTGCATGATGCCTGACCCAGCCATTAGCCTTACTAAGTTAAAGGGGAACACAATTTTATTTTGTTATGTTTTGTTTTCTGCTCAGGTAGGTGAAGCCAAGGGCCCTATATTCGAGGATGGTCCCAATTTTGAAATTTCATTCAGGCTTTTCCATGGGCAGAATGGCGTTGTCCCACTTTCTGGGAGATCATTCTTTCATCGTGAGAAGTTGGAGTCTGAACCGGAAGCACCACAGTTCAATCCTTTAGCTGCAAAAGCAGCTACAATCAGTCTCTCAGCTTTCGGGCCGGGAGGACCCTTTGGGTTTGATGCATTTTCTGAGAAGAGGAAGAATCAGAGAAAATCTAAATCATCTAAGAAGGAGTCTTCTTCACAGGTATGATTCCCAACCCTGCAGTAAATTTTCCTTTGTCCGCAGTGGAAGTTCCTAGTTAGTAACATTAATTATTTTGAGATTGATGCTCATCTCTAGATGACACATAATTCGTAGCAATTCTAGATGGAACTTGCAAATTCAACACAAAATTAGGGGCTGTAAGTTTAACCTTAGGGGTGGTAAACGGGTGGACCCACCAAACTTATTTTTGAGTCGAAACCTAAGTCACACAGAGCGGGAGCGGGAACAGGAACGAGAGAGCGGAAGATTTTAAAAAAATCTCAGAGCTGAAGCGCTTTGAGAGTGTCATATTATATACCTATATATATATACATATATATAATTTGATGAAAACAGAATTAAAAAATAAAATTTATACACAAATGTATGATAAATTATTTGAATTTATTTAATTTGGTAATGCTGAAGGGCATCCCACATCGGAAGGCAAGGGAAAGTGGCTGCACATGGTAGGCATTTTTATGCTTGAAGTTTGTCCCACATCGAAAGATTGAGACTAGCTGTAGGCAACGCATTGTGACTCTTATACGGTTGTTAAAGAGGGGATACATTTTAGTGTTTATTGGGCCTGTTAAAGTTTTAAGATTTTGGTCCAATTAAAGTTTAAAATTCCGAGGCTTTGACTTGGGCTTAAAATTTTAATTTTGCGAATTTAAATTTTGAATTTGCGAATTAAGTAAAATGAGAGTGCCGAAGCGGGAGAGCCTGGGGGTTAGGGGGCAGATCATGTGACTAAAGGCGAAATGAATTTAACTACACACATTGTGTACTTGACATGGGCTTGATTCAATACAAACCTGACTATAGGGCTATCAAAAGTGGCTCGGGTGAGTTGAGCAAACTTTGACATATCAGAACTTACACAAATTAGAAATCCGACACGACAGGACTCTTTTTAACAAAATGTTCAAATTGGCATTTTTGACCTCTCTTGACAATTGTTTATTTTGCTTTTGCAGGGAGGAGACTCAAAGCACGAAGCGATGAGCAACGAGTGGTTGCAAAAGGGGAACTGTCCGATCGCCAAATCATACCGAGCAGTGAGTCATGTCCTGCCACTTGTGGCAAAGGCTCTGCAGCCCCCTCCTGGCATGAAACTCATGTGCCCCCCAGCAGTAGTCGCTGCCAGAGCAGCTCTAGCAAAAACTGCCTTTGCAAAAAACCTCCGGCCCCAATCTTTGCCCACAAAAGTACTTGTGATTGGGGTATTGGGCATGGCAGCAAATGTTCCTTTAGGTATATGGAGAGAGCACACGGAGAAATTCTCAGTTTCATGGTTTGCAGCTGTCCATGCGGCTGTTCCATTTATAGGCATGCTTAGGAAGTCTGTGTTGATGCCCAAAACAGCCATGGCATTCACCATTGCAGCATCTATTCTCGGGCAGGTTATTGGCTCTAGAGCAGAGCGATATCGACTGAAAGCTGTTGCAGCCAGATCCGATCAGCCAGGAGTGGTTGGAGTTGATGGACAGTGTGGCGAAATTGTTGAGTGGAACACGTTTCCTCTCCATGTAGCAGGGCCACCCTCATCGACTGAAGTGTGTGGCTGATGCTTTTGGTGCGTATGATTGTGTACTACATGCTGCTCCCAAATGTGCTTGTCCGAATGTCCATTGATCTGTTTGTTGTGTTTCATTCTTTATTGCTCCCTTGGATCTCAAGGATAATTCTATTATTGGGATGACTATCTTTGATTACTTCTAAAACAATGAGAGCAATTGAGTAGATGGGAATGCTGGACTGCAGAGCCTTCAATTGTCTGGCGCAGTGTTGTCCATCAAAATAATATCTCCCATGTGTTTGCTGAATAGGACTGAGAGATTATTCTTATATTTACCCTGCCTTTACCTGTTATTACAATCTTCAGCAGACAAGCCTATTCAATATAGACTCTTTACACCCAGCCAAAAAGAGTGTCTCAGATTTTTACTGACGGCTTCCATGGGCAACTTTCTGACTTGTATGTATTGGCCGGTGCACCTCTTGAAGTGTAGGTTTCGTATATATTGGTGTTTTTGCATCACTATAGTAGATTCCTTGAATGTTGTGCCGTGTATCATCGAAAATTCACTGTCTTCCTCGTGTTTCCAATGGGGTGAACTCTGCAATTCTCGTCCTAAACTTAAATATCAGTTAAAACTACCCCTCAGAAAATATGATGATTTTCTCCGATGGTCTCAAAACAAATGAACATGTAAGCACTAACAGCAAATACTGGCAATAAACCACAACACATCAATATTAATAATCGCATAAAAGGGTTAAAAAACACGTTTTAAAGTTAAATTGAGAAGGAGAAGAAATGGCAATTCTTAGAATCTCAACCTTTCTGGTGACAATTTGAGCACTTTCGGACTTCAACCGTGCATCTAAACAACTTCTCCTTTCAAAAAGCTTTACGAGCATGAATAAAAATGGATGGATACAATATACAAGGACAATCCCGAAACGAATGTGATCATAAGAATTCTGCCTCCTACCAAACTACACAACAGATTATTCTGTATTTCCATCAAATACAACAAATACAAAGCAGCAGCTGAAAATATTACATCCATCTAGAATCCTGTAACCAAAAAGACTGGATTTGAGAACCGTCCGTCCATTGCCCTATTCCTGCTGAATTGAAGTTACAAAAACTATTATACAATGCGGCAAAAGAGAGTCATTTGCCGCCAAGGGCCTTCTACAAAAGGCCCTTCACTTCTACTACCTGCCTATGTCCCCCTTACCTCTCCATGAATCTTCCTCCCTGATTATGCTCCCAGCATGTGCACTGTATTGTTCAGATTTAGCATAGTGCATTTTAATGGCTGCCACAGGATCTGAAACTCCAGTGCACGAGGCCCCCACAAGAATCCCTCCTCTCCCCACGACATTGATCCCGACCATCCCCTTTGTTTGTGGTTGTACACTGGAAACTGCCTCAAACCTATTTCGTCTCTGCATCTCACACAATAATAAGTCCTGTTGCTGTTTTGAATCTAGTGTAAAAGGCTGCACTCTGGTACCATCTCGACTCCTGTACACCTGATAATCAGCCACTCCATTGCTGCTACTTATTTCTCCTCTCGAGAAAACTGTTGCACCATTCAAAGTGCTTTCACTAGTCTTTACAACGTTGTGTACTGGCTGCTGCTCCATTTTTGATGAGGATGTTGAATAATTACCAAATGCAGCAGGATATTTAGCCAGCAAAATAGCAGAATCAGGCAAAGAAGGGAACCCTGTCTGTATTCTTTTCCCATCCCAAAATCCATAGCTCCTCATCGGAATATTCTCTAGGCCAAGATGATTATTGCTGTCAAACTTGGCCAGAGCTGCATTTCCATCGGCACACTGATTGCCAGAGAATTTCAGGTTAAAGAACTTGCCACTTGATTTAATAGGAGGTTGAGCACTCTTGTCTTCATTATCATGTGTACTGGAATTTGGTTTCTGCTGAAATGAGGGGTGGGTGAGAATCTGACCAAATAGTTTCACATCACCGTTCTTGCACGGTCTCTCCACATCTGATGATCTCCGGTATGGGGGTCTAGGAAGATCCCTTGTCTGTTCTTGGGCCAGGAATGGAAGTTCAACCATAGAACCGTGATGCTTTGAACTGTTACACTTCTGCAGATAGCGATCCTGTTCCAGACACCGATAGGAGTGCAGATTTCTATCTGACTTAGAGATGGTTTGAATTGAAGCTGGTTGCTTGCAACTGATATCCCCATCTCTTTCCTTCTTAGTTGTCATGGATAATGGATAACCCCTGAGAATATGGGAGGATTCAACAGGGTCCAACAACGAATGCCCAGATAAATGTTGGTGATAATAATCCATACTGACAGATTTCTGACACTGCTGATCACTGATCTTTTTCAAATCAAGTGTTGATGGCGTGTCATTATTAAGGGTATTCTCATATTGAACTGCAGCAGAACCATGGGGTCGAGGATTCATAGTGACAAAATTCTCCTGCTTCAACAAGACGACACGATGCTTTAGTGCAGAATCCAACTCCAAGTTGGCTTTATGATGGTATCCTGATATAACACCAAATCCCGAGGAAGAATGTGTATCATCAACAAGATCAGAAACATCTGTAGCACCCAGGGGCACAGGATTCGAATTTCGTATGGAGCAATTTGAGCCAGTCACACCACTTTTATTGGCACTACTGTGTTCAACTTGCTTTTCACTCAAGCTACCTTTAGGAAGCATAAGTTCTTGTTCTGCAGCAGAAACCTCACCTCTCACATCATCAGCACCTGGACTAGTAAGCAGACCATCGTCATTCGGTGCTCCAACAGATATTGTTTTCTCTAAAGTCCCCGGTCCAATAGCTTCATCTCGTCCAGTTCCTGGTTTAGAGAGCAAATCTGCACTTTCCTGGTCAGCAGCCAACTCCCTACTTATCCCAATGTCGACATTACTGTCACCATCAAGATCCAGCTCCGACTTAGCCTCCACCTGAAGGTCATCAGGAGCCAAATTCTCTGACCTAAGCTGGCTACTCTTACAGCCCAATTTTCCGGGCCTATTGTTTTCCTCTGATTGATTTCGGTTGGGCTGCAAACCATTAATGGTCCCCACAGGATCAGATACACCATGGTTTATCTTCAACTCTGAGAACGGCAGATCCTCATCCATTTTAGAACCCAATTTATCACCGGATATAACTGGGCCAGTCTCCACAATGCAAGCATCGTCAGCATCACTTCCACCTCCATTAGCTTCGTCACTCACTGGTGTTCCTTGATTGCCAGGCCCAGGATGAATCCTGTCCAGTCCAAGGCACTTCCGAGCCTTGCTAAAAAATACCTTGCATTGATCCCTAGACCTTGTTTGAACACATCGTGAGATCAAGTTGAAATCTTTGCCATAGGACGCCACAGCCTGTATAAAGATTGATTTCTCACCATCAGTCCAATCAGCAGAATCCATCTCTCCACAACTCTCGTCCGAGCAAGTCTCATCATCAACTTTCTGGGTAGCCTCAGGTGTCAGAGGCCACCTCGTTGAAGAACCCACTTTTTTGCACTTCCACTCCGGGTAGCACTCTCCAGGATCAACAGAACTTGTAATGCAAGAACTCATAGCTTCTGAGGAAAGGGAACCACAGATACCCGCCAACACATCAGCGGCCACAGTTTCTCCCTCGTTAGCAAAAATATCAACACCACTGGACCTCTCCAATATGCCAACCTCACCTCTGGGTACCTTGTAATCACTAGATGCCCCCAAAACGAACCGAGATTTACACTTATGCTGAAAATCCAAGCCATCGTCAACATTAGCTGCAATTGCTGAAGCTGCACCCAACATATCAAGGGAAGCAGCATTAATCTCGCGATTCCATCTTTTCCCCGATGTAACCAAGTAGGTACTGGTAGAACAGGGCTTCCCTTGCTTTGCGAACTCTGGCTTCTTCTTTGCCTTCTCAAAACAATCTGACTTGTGGTTCTTGTAGTAGAACTCAATGCAATCTGCAGTTGTTTTGTGATCAAGAAAAGAAGCAATCTTTCTGAAGTCTTTCCCAAAGATAGCAAGCTTGTCGATGAATTTTTCCTTCTCTTCTGGCATCCATGGGTTGATCATAGTCCTTTCCTTCTCAACACCACAAGGATCTTCCACTAAGCCATTACTAGAAATCAACATTGACATCATCTTCTCCTTCTTGTCCAAGATTAGAGACGGCATCTTCAGCGTATTCCTGTAGAGCTTGACCTGCGATTCTGAAAGCAACTTGCTTGTAAAATTGATTATCTCTGTGGTGGGGACCAGGCTCAAATTCCCAGCTGCAAAGATAATGCAAATGAAGGCATATTAAATTCAAACTATATAAATTGGTCAAAAATTAATTTCACATAGCATAAGCATCTCACACAACCAAAGCTGGGAAACAGAAGATAATATAAACTATTATTTGCATGTACGATATAGACACTTAGAACTCAAGATAGTTGAAATTGATAATATACTGGCAAAGCTCTGGTGGCAGAAAAAAGCTTACTAAGCTACCAACAAATCGCTCAAAAATGTCCAATCTACACAGCAGATAGATAATGCATCTCACCAAACATGTCCAATAGTCATGATTTTCATTACCAATAATAAATTTCCAACTAACTCACGCATAAGCTTCTTTCAACTTTATACACATTCTTCACAATGTGCCAAGTGAAATCCCACTGAATGCAAGTGGAACTGAACCTATGCCTGTGCATGCTCTCAACCTTTCAAATCTCAATCAATCAAAACTCCCAAGTACAAAGCACCTCTCTTTCATAAAATTTTAATGTACACACAAAAAATCCACTTAATGGTAAATAATTTGGCAATCTGCCCTATTTTGGGGTAAATTTAGGGGGTAAATTTTCTGTAAAAAGTCATGATTTTATGAGAAAAAATACCCCAAAATAGGGCAGATTGCCAAATTATTTACCATTAAGTGGATTTTATGAAGATGCCACATGGAAACGGTTTCACACAGATAATACATGGTGCACACTGCTCAGGCAAAATCACCATAACCTTATCGATAGTGGGCATCTAAAAAGATTCTAGATTCAGATCTATTCCTTTTTTAGTGTTGTTTTTTTTTTTGGAAAAGGGGGAAGAGGGGGGAGCTGGTGTTTAAACATTTTATTGGACACAATGACGGATTCTCATTAATTAAGTTATAACAACCAGTTTCACCAAAACTCAGACTGTTCATCAAGCTTTCTGTGAAAGGTACTCCCCAAAAGTATCCACTTGAAAGTGCTATGCTAACCCCATCTTCCTTGCAAAATCATCATAGCCTCCATACTGCAACAGAGCATCATGCAAAAAATAGGCCATATGTTGCATAGAAGATAACGGAAACTCCTTACACGAAAGATAATACTATCATGCAAATTACTCATTGACAGAAAATGATGAAAAGCAGCAGGCTGTATTACATTGGCAAAACGTGCTCAATATCTAACACCTTCAAGCATTCCACTGCATAATTAAACAATCCAAGCGGGAAACATCTTCTGAAGATTCAAGTGCAATGCTTTTAAAATAAATAACATGTTTCCACAAAGCTAGAAATATTTGCCAGCCCATAAACCTTGCACTTATCTAAGGCATCTGTAGTTGGATGTCCTATACTCAATAACACAATAAAAACTTGCACAATAATTGTTCAGGTTCGAGGATACATTGTCTAAACCATATCCAAGGAACATGAGTAGCAGAAAAATAACCTGGAAGACAAATGTTGTGAAAGAAGAAATAGGAGTTAAAGACGAGTTCCTAACTAAATCAGTTTGAAAGAGAATCAGGAGTTACTTAAGAGCAACAACATATAAAGGGTTTGCATTTCAAAATTCAAATGGCAACATTAATTAATGAGTGTGATGCTAACAGAAGAAAGAACAAACACATGCTGGGAATAGAATCCAAAAAATATTTTCCAATATTTGAGCAAAAATTTTCAATTTTGATGGCTAATGAGTTCAGACTATAGCATGTAGTTCTCTATCAGCATCAGTGCCATATTTTGTCAAGCAAAACTATGACTAGATACTTAAACGAGTCCAAATACAATTTTTATTCCCCATACTGCTTAGCAAGAAATCTTATGAAATCAATTTCTGCCTGGCAAGAGAAAGGAGGGGAAAACCACAACCATGCTTGGAGTCATCCACATGCGAGTGGAAAACCCCATACTATTCAAGCCATAAAGCCTACAAGTAAAATTTCTAATTGATAGAATTAAAAGAAAAAAAATATATATATATAGCTCAAGTGGGTAATTTCAGCAATAAGCAAAGCGTATACCTCAAGTTATCACTTATCATAAACACAGGATTTCAGAAATTCTTATCAAACTTGTCTAATTCATGTCACCAAACTTTCCCTCAAACCAAATGGGATGAAACATCCCAATCTTAGCCAGATTAAGGCTACCAAACTATTTATAGCTGTGATACCAAAATATAGTATTTTTTTCTAGGGATGTCAAACATGTCGGATTGGGTTATTTCGTGTCGAGTTCATTTCGAGTGTGTCGAAAATCCCAAAACCTAAAACCTAAAGCCCAAAACCCAAAACCCAAAGCTGACATGTTTAATAATCATGTCGAAATGTGTAAACATTACTATTAAACAGGTTACCTGAACCCAACTTGTTTAACACATTTAATAAACAGATCGTTTTCGGGTTAACACACATAACATAAACTTGTTTAACACACATAACTTGTTTTCAGTTCATTACCATTAAATACATCATTCAATCATTCATTCNTGAAAGAAGAAATAGGAGTTAAAGACGAGTTCCTAACTAAATCAGTTTGAAAGAGAATCAGGAGTTACTTAAGAGCAACAACATATAAAGGGTTTGCATTTCAAAATTCAAATGGCAACATTAATTAATGAGTGTGATGCTAACAGAAGAAAGAACAAACACATGCTGGGAATAGAATCCAAAAAATATTTTCCAATATTTGAGCAAAAATTTTCAATTTTGATGGCTAATGAGTTCAGACTATAGCATGTAGTTCTCTATCAGCATCAGTGCCATATTTTGTCAAGCAAAACTATGACTAGATACTTAAACGAGTCCAAATACAATTTTTATTCCCCATACTGCTTAGCAAGAAATCTTATGAAATCAATTTCTGCCTGGCAAGAGAAAGGAGGGGAAAACCACAACCATGCTTGGAGTCATCCACATGCGAGTGGAAAACCCCATACTATTCAAGCCATAAAGCCTACAAGTAAAATTTCTAATTGATAGAATTAAAAGAAAAAAAATATATATATATAGCTCAAGTGGGTAATTTCAGCAATAAGCAAAGCGTATACCTCAAGTTATCACTTATCATAAACACAGGATTTCAGAAATTCTTATCAAACTTGTCTAATTCATGTCACCAAACTTTCCCTCAAACCAAATGGGATGAAACATCCCAATCTTAGCCAGATTAAGGCTACCAAACTATTTATAGCTGTGATACCAAAATATAGTATTTTTTTCTAGGGATGTCAAACATGTCGGATTGGGTTATTTCGTGTCGAGTTCATTTCGAGTGTGTCGAAAATCCCAAAACCTAAAACCTAAAGCCCAAAACCCAAAACCCAAAGCTGACATGTTTAATAATCATGTCGAAATGTGTAAACATTACTATTAAACAGGTTACCTGAACCCAACTTGTTTAACACATTTAATAAACAGATCGTTTTCGGGTTAACACACATAACATAAACTTGTTTAACACACATAACTTGTTTTCAGTTCATTACCATTAAATACATCATTCAATCATTCATTCAAATTTTAAATAATTTTTTTACAAATAACATATCACATCTCATCAATGAAATTAACTAAAATGCTTTTAAGTTTCAACCCAAAAATAAACAAGAACTATGCTACTATATTGTCATAATAATATTAAGAACTATTCTGTCAATTATCATAGTAGAAACAAGAAATAATAAGTAATAATATTAAGACCACATCAGTCATTTATAATTAGCAAAACGGGTCTACAATGGATTAGGTAGGGTTCGTGTCCGAATCATGTCAACCTGTTTAAAATATACAGGTTAATCAGGTCAAAATCGGGTTAACTAATTTTGACACGAGCCCGATTTGATTTTTTTCGTATTTAAGCGTGTTGACCCATTTTAACCCATTAACTCGTTTAATTTCATATTCAACTCATTAATTTCGTATTCGGTTCATGTCGTGTTAATATGTCGTGTCGAAAATTGACAGTCTTATTTTTTTCCATTGAGGAAAAACAAAATTTCCATGTCACAGAGTGGAAAAGCATAAAATGGTGGGCAATGTATCCAACCCGAGTACAAAAGGAAATCAAATAGAAAATTATAATAGGACATCAGCACGTGTATGAACGGTCGAACTTCGGTATACCTAGTTCAAAATAAACATGTAAAGTCAAACTTTGATGTTTCACTACCCTTTCGACCTGAATCCTAATGTAAAGAGTAACAATTCCCAATGCAAACAAGAAATAAACCGACTTCTAAATATAGAGAGGAGTAAAAGGTTGAAAAGCCAACAAAAAGTGAACAAAGAGAGAAGTCAAGTCACAACTTTACATACCAGCAGATAAAAATCGAGACCGAATCGAGGAGCGATGCTTTGGATAGCCTGTATGCCCAGGACGCAAGCTCAGATCAAACTTTTTCTGGGACTTAGCACGATGATTCCTCATAGAAAGCAGACGTAGATCTTCTTTCCAGAGGTGTTGAAATGCTCTAAACTTGAGGGTCAAAACTCTCTCCTTAAATCTTACAAATCGCTTTCGTATTGCAAATTTTTCCTTTATCAGTAAATCATTTTGTAGGCAAGAGACACTGGCAACTCTAGAAATATCAGTATGGCATTGGTTGGTTGGCAATAACATATTAAATACTTTTGAAGCTCTATTCGCAAACTCTTTGTTGGACGCAAATATTGACTCACATAAAATATCCCCTCCATCAGAATCAGTAGAAAGAGAGGCACACCTATTGCTGACTATCAGCTGACAAGCTTCCCCACCATAAATCACGTCCTGCTGTCTAGATCTATGCTTATCCAAATTCTCAGAACATTCACTACATCTCACTCTATCAGACTGTGAGACAGCCTTCCCCAAAGACAGTGGTTCAACAAAGTTTGAGGTCGCAGTGCCTGGACTATCACTATCTTCATCTTTGACTCCAGCATGTTCTTCTTCTTCATGGGCATTACGTGGCCTCTCTATAATCATATCTACAGCAGAATCAATTTGCAATGAAGCCGGTCTGAGCATTAAATTAGAAGCATCAGCTAGTTCTTCACAAGGATTTGCATGGCACTCCGTTGGCAAAGAACTAGAAGAAGATGGACAACGAGAGCTACTCCCAGGTTCAGGAACAAATGTCTTTAGTTCGTTCTCCAGCGAATCAATCTCAGATTCAGTCATTTCTAGTGCCTTTAATATGTCACCTTTCCATACCAACAACTTGTTCCTAGCAGTAGATCTCACATAACCAGAACCCACCAAGCTTGGATCATCAGATTGCAGCAATTCACTAATTGAAGAGCTCAAATTCGAGTTCAAATTTGCAATTGAGGTAAGTTCCAACTTCTCTAGGTTAAAAGTTAATCCCTCAGTGTGATCCTGAGACAAAAGGCCAGGTGATCCACTTAAAACACTAGAATCATTATAAATATTTGCTCCCTTGACAAATTTGTTATCCTCCATACCTGTTATAAGGAAGGAAATTCTTCAAATTAATATGCAATTTCACAGTTAAATGATCAAAACTAGATAGAAGTATTTTTTCGCAAGAAACACAAGAGAAGATATACCACAGAGAGCACGAAATGTTTATCTATTCAAACAAACTTAATCCATCAAGGATTTCGACATTAGCATTTGCACTTAATTTCCTGACCATACAAGGATAAAGGAAAATTAAGAACCTAATTGCAAAGGGAGCAATGGAAAACCAAATATATCCAGTCATGTAGGATAACATGAAATGAAGACAAAATTCAATGTATTTAAAAGGTTTTCTATACAACATCAAAAAAACAAAAAGGAGGAAGTAGTGAAAAATGCACGTGAAGCTACTAATGCCCTATCTTCCTTTTCTACTGCCTTTAGCTAATCACTTTTCATAGGGACCTAGTTGACACAAATGCACATTTGAACCATTTATGTTTTGGGTAAATAATTCGTTTTAACCATTTCTAATTTAGACGTTCATGTATATCTCACGTGAACAGTTTTTTAAAAATTAATTATACCATTCCAAACATCAAAACATGGAATGCATGAGCAAAGGGGCATCATTTATATTTGAGTAATACAATTTGGACCTAAAAATCTGACCTAATTTACTGACATAATGATGTGGCTTCAGCAGAACCATTGGATCAACACTAAGTTCCAATGTTTTATGGCCCCACAATCGATTTAAAGGTCATAGTGAATTAGGTTTCAATAGCATTGTTCTTTATATTTTGCTGCCAAATAAAAAAAAAAAAAAAAACCTTAATCAAATGTAAAGACCACCGGATCTTTGGGGCAAAAGCTAAAGCTTATGGATTGAGGATGAGATACATGAATCGCCAGGGAAAAAATTCCTCAATGAATTTAATTTATTAATTATTTTTTTGGCAAGTTCGAGTTATCAAATTTTATAGACCGGAGCATCCTGCTAAATAATATTTTAGAAGAAGGCCCTAAAAAAAAATACAAATCAACAGTAATCAAAATCATTTTAGTTGAGATTTAAAAATTATCATGTTTTATCATTAACCAGCATTTAGTTTGTATGCCTTTTCCTTTCAAACAGGCACTCTGTTTCCATTTTCAGAGAAGCCTAAAACTCTAGATCACCTATTTATAAATCCAAAAATGAAATGGCTCAGGGTCTGTTTTAAGATGCGTTCTATCTTTCAAGCTAATCAATGCACCTATCTTACTTCTCAGGAATGCAAAATTCAAATAACTAAACAAAAGTCAGCTAAGGATGCAATTATATTCAGTTAATCATGCAATTCATATTCTCAAGAATCAGAAGACACTAGGAAGTTCAAACGGTAGAGAGCTATGCCTCTAAAGGACCACAATTGCCGCAGTTCAGATTTATCTGCACTTTCATAAGTACCATTTACTTATAACTACCAAAGTTTTGCAGTGGGCACAATACTATAATTTTCTATTTTTATAACTTAACATGCCAAAAGAAGTCTTACTTGTTCATGAAGTGCATATTTTGAACGACCATAAAACATTTTGAACCTTGCCTCGCTATTTTCCAGTCAAAATTAATTGGAAATGTTAATTGCACAAAACTCCCACCAATAAGGAACCTTTCCAAATCATCTTCCTGAATTTATTTTTTCTTTGTTTGAACAAAACTTAAATTCATGATAACAATTCTGGAAAACTCATGATTCATGAGAAATGCAATTCCAACTGCTCGAAGTAAGAATCAGAACATCTACATTTCACAAGGAACAAGATGCCTGTGGGAATTGTAATACCCGAGAATCAAGTCAATTCGACAACCAAACTTTTCTCATTCTTGAGAATATAGACTTTCCAGCTTGATTGCCAAGGTAGTGATCCACACACTAAAGAAAAAAACTGCAAAATTGCATTTAAATGGAGACACACATGGAGATAGGGAGACAATTTTACGATTTTGACATGGGATAAACACTGGGAAAGGAAAGAAAAGCAAAAATTAATTAAGTTGATGCAAAACCATGTGCATATCAATCACAACAGTCTCAAATCCAGTACCAGGCACACTGATTGCATCTTATGGCACCTCAAATTATGTAATTAAATCATTATATAGAACGTATTTCTTTACCCTCTATGACATCAGGTTCCTATAACCGGATCACTTTTTCATGTGGACAGGCTTCTTTTTTAGGGGAAGGAGGGGGGGTGTCATTACTTAGTTTAATAATGTTTTCAAATTCTGCTGCTCAATCATCTGCTCAATCAAATTGTTGAAGCATCATACACACTAACAATTGCATATATCATATATGCTTGTCATAGAAGCCAATTCCCCGTAAATTCATTCCACATTAAATGTAGTGCAATACATCATCACTAAAAAGTACCGACAAACAATAGCATTCATAAACTGAAAATTCAGGTCCTGTTAGAACTTCAAAAACGCTGGGGAATATTCCTATCATTCAATGAGAAAAACTGATTGAGAAACATTAGAGAGATTAAAAAAAAAATTGCATTTTACCTGGCGAGGAACTGCAAGCGACCGAAGAAGGAGTAGCAGGAGATGCACATTCTGAAAAACCTGTGACTCTAGGACTTTTATCAGCCAGAGTTGAGACAAGAGAAGGCATAGGCTCTGTGTTATTGCCAGCAATGGACATTCTATCTTTAGCTGCATTATCATCAGGTCCTTCAACTTTCTTCTTCTCATACTTGGCCAACCCCTCACCCCATCCGAGACGTGGCTTCTTCCGAGAAATTGTTTCTTCAGTAAGAGCAACAGATGTAAAGCAGGCAGCAGTATCACCTGAAGGAGACTGTACTGGTGTCACAGTCCTGGGCTGTGCCTCAGCCTTTGTTTCAATGGAATCCACTCCCATGCTCTTGGAACTACTTGAATGGCTGAAACCAGAACCTCGTGAGGACAAGCTTCCAGAACGGTTCCATTTCATAGGCTTCCAATCAATGGATCCCAGTGAATTCTCTCTATCAAATCTCTGGCCTGTGCCCAAGCCACTGACCCCACCACTCTTATCTTGCTGTTCTTTAAAATAGTGTTGATCCCATGAGTGCAGACAATCAGAATGAGGAGGATGAGAGGTGGGTGTTAGTATATCATCAACTAACCTCTGCTCATTCACATCAGAGGGTCCACCGAAACCACTTGGTGAGGCAGTGCTTTCCCAAGATTGATCTTTCCAATCCTTCTGGCTACAGGACCCCCGGCTGTCCCTCCCATTTCTGCCATATTTTCCAATCCCACGAAACCCACAAACCCGGTCATCATCAAAACTCTTCTCATTGGACCCAGACGACATAAGCCCATGCCCAGATTCTTCAGAATGCAGGTGCCATCCACCCTGCTTACCCTGACCTACAGCAGAAGAAAACATTCAAGCAACAAAAGGGTAAGAAAAAACACCCAAAAAAAATTTACTCAACACATACAAAGAATATGTTCACATGAAATCAAAGGAAGAGATAACTTGTCCAAGAAAACAACAAAAACGAATCTCAAGTTGACAAAAGCAAGCAAGAGAACGCCAGATCTACACAATAATCATGACTAGATCAACAACAGAAAGGGATAACCATGACCGACACATCAGATCTGTGCCCATCAAATATATCTATCCATGTGTGTTCGGGGGTACATATGAAACAGCAGGGAAAAAAAAAGCTGCGGTAAAATTGATAACACAGCAGACTAATATTAAGAGGGGGTCAGCGACTCTCATCAAACCATCTTTACATAAAACCCTAGATGTGACAAATTGGTGAGGAAATTTGTTCAAAAAATGAGATGAGGCATATTTTACCATGTCCTTGAGATTAAATGTTGCAACTGACCGATAAACAAAATTTTGTTTCCTATCAAAAAATTGTTGCAATTGACTGGAAAAAATCAAGATTATGTATTAGATACATGAATGGTATCTGAAGAAAAGTACTGCGGCCATTTTATGCAACCCTAGATTTTGGACCATAAAACATAAAAATAATAAACCAAGTCGATTTCAAAGAAAAAAACCCTCAAAACTTACCGGAAGGTCGGCGGAACTCGTTGGACCCCCATCGAGACGGACCGTGGTGCGAAGCCTCTCTCCATCTTGAAACGGTCCCTATAGAATCCGACGACCTGTCGTGCTTCCTCTCCTTGAAGAAATCCTTCCGATCCCAAGGCAATGGCTCCGGCGGCATGAAATTCCTCCGCTCAACGGCATCGGCCACCACACCGCACACACAAACCAGAACCAAAAAAACTAGTGTTCCGATTCTACCATCGCCCCAAGGTTGAACCAGAAAGAGCTGGAAATTCGAGATTTCTATGGTTTCCAAAATCAGATCGATGAATCCGCAGAGCTTCGTGCTTGGTTGCCCTCAGTGGATTAGGGTTTCCAGATGATGTTGATGAAGAAGAACCGTTCGTTCTTCAGTTGGGGCAGGCCAGTTCCTCTCTCTCTCTCTCTCCTGCGTTGAAGAAAATCTGTGCGAGAAGGTGAGAACGTGAGCCGATAAGGGACAAAGACAAAGAGAGCCTTGAAGACTTGATGAGAGAGAGAGAGAGAGAGAGAGGGGGGTGAGAAGATGATTTCTTTGCTTTGTGCCTCAACGGCGCCATTAAACGCCAATTTATTTTTTTTTTCGAGTCCGCTGAATTATTAAATTAGAAACCAAAAAATAATTGTTTTTTTTTCTATATTCATCTTTTTCCTTTTTTTACTTTTTCTTTTTAGGGTTCATTTTCTTCATTGTGTTCCTATTGTTATTCCATAAATGCCCCTGGTCAGGCTCTGAAATTGCAAAAAGGGGTTCGGTCCAATGAAAGTATCTTTTACCCAGTTTACCATCTTAAGAAAAATTGAAGAAAATAACAATCACTATGCTAATAGTGAATTGTCGTAACTATTCAAGATGTCATTTGTAGGATTGTCAATGGACCGAAATGGGGGTGGGGTGTATAGTCTTCATCCCTATACCCGTTTAAAAAAATTTCGTCCATTCTCGGTTCATCCCCGTTAACGGGGATAATTTTCATTCTTATCTCTGTTTGCGGGTAAATTTATAATCTTTGTTCTCGTCCCTTCTTTTCCCATACCCACCCAAGCCCAAGCATAAGCCCAATCCCAAGCCTAAACCTAAGCCCAAGTTCAAGCCAACATAATCTAAAGTTCTAAATAAATTCAACATTTTTAATAATCCAACAACATTCTAAATAATTTAACACAACATAATGTAGCATAACATATTCGAACGTAACAAAAATCACAAATATCCAAAATACTACTTAAATTTGATATAATTTAACATTACACAACATAACACAAATAACATAACGGGTGGTAGAATCATCTTAATCAAATATCTTCATGACTCAAGACGGAAACTATACTCTCATTAGTTAAGAAAAGACTCGCAAATAGAACAAAAACTAATGTCACAAGGTTGAGTACTCATTATTTTATCGCTATGATACTGAGAAAAGACTCGAAAATAGAAGAAAAATCATTAAGTTTGTTTGTTTGATCCATTCATTAAAAAAGAATATAACTTTCATCCACCAAAATCAGTGCGACGAGAACATCAAGTTCTGTGAGTAAATGTAACCAAAAGCATATCTCTAAAGATCATTTATGAAAATATGTATTCGTAAAAAAAAATATTTGATGAGCATGTTTTACATAAGAATACAGAGTAATATTATTTCTTGATGACTCTTGGACAAATTAATCTATGACGGTTGTGTATCCTTTTGCATTGTGGTGCTTGAATTTTTATTATTAGGCCTAAACACTGGGACCTAGCATATGTAATTAATATATGCTTTAAGTCCTTGAAGAGTGAAGATATGGTAATTCTTGAAGACTTCTCACTTCATCAGCCCCATCTTTTTCACTTTTTTGTGGATTTTTTCCTTTATTTTTGTTTCTAATTGATGTCTTATAAAATGTGGTATTACTACGCTATCAGTTAAAAAGATGGGATATTACTCCTAATATATAACATATATTACAATTGAAACATTAGAGCGGCTCAATGCAAAAGCCTTCCGTCATTGCAAGGTAATAGTCGAATGTCATGAGTTTTACTCTAAGTGTGAAAAGACAGTTTCCATCACGCAAAAAACTTGACACCCAAATAACAAGTAAAAACGTCCAGAAACAAAAAGATATGATCGGTATAGGCTTTTTCTAAAATGATTTGAGAAAACATAAACCTGATCTCTAAAACATCTTTCCTAGCATGTTTTCAGAAATTATTTTTCTTTGGAAAAGGCACAGCATCATGCAGGAGCAGCATTGTACTGGTGGGCTTTAGCAGTATATATATATATATATATATATATATATATATATATATATATTACGAGTAACGGGGACAAAGCGGGGCGGGGGTAAGGGTAAGTTCATCCCCGCCTTTATCCCCGTGCGGGTTTATACGGGTATTCCTATATCCTTCCACTGTCCAATACATATAGTCCATTCCTTGATCCAAACGAGACGTGTTTGGACG
>CAUOFW020000737.1:923554-979818 GCA_963454935.2 Ilex paraguariensis | reverse complement strand
ATATATATATATATATATATATATATATATATATATATATATATATATATTACGAGTAACGGGGACAAAGCGGGGCGGGGGTAAGGGTAAGTTCATCCCCGCCTTTATCCCCGTGCGGGTTTATACGGGTATTCCTATATCCTTCCACTGTCCAATACATATAGTCCATTCCTTGATCCAAACGAGACGTGTTTGGACGGATACTCATTTTTTTTGGATCAACTGCCTCCCTAGTCATTTGTCAAGTTAACTGGCTTTTAGTTTAGATATTTGAAACAAGATCGTAAACTGCCACCTTTACGTGAAGATGGGGATTTAAACATATGAGGGGCGTAAGAATTACCCTTACCTGCCCAACAGGTTGACAAATCTTTCTCAAAAGCCTATGAGGGTTGGGGCATTCAATCCCATGACACTCAAAGGAAAGGGTCAACTAATATATCGTAAAACGGGTCCAAGTTTTGGAAAATACAAAAACTGGAAACAAAAATCACTACCTCCCTGTTTATAGTATATTAAAAATGTTATAATATGATCCTTCTAATCATTTTATCAATATTAATGGGGTATTTTTGACACAAAAAGAAACGAAAATTAATGAAAGAACTGGATTTCAACACTTTTAATAAATTAAAGATACAATATGAAAAATTTAATCTTTGAAAGTGTAAAATGAAAAAATTTATATATTTTAGGGTCCAAAGTGAGATTTTCTCTTACAATGTTGATGCAGCTCTAATGGAGAAAATATTAATTGCAATAGTGACACCAAATTATTTTTGTCACGTGGTATCACAATCCAATTAAAATATCACAAAATAAGGTAAAGTGGATTCTACATTTTTCATAACTATCAGTAACTACCACACCCCTATCATCAACACAAAGGATTAGTGTGGTCCACTTTTCTTACTTGTAGTCTTCTAATTAAATGGTGACACCGCGTGACAGTGATGTGATGATGTGATCACCATTGCGATGAATATTTTTTCTTCTAAACGGTAAGGAATTTTAAAATTTGAATTTCTTGCGAATACTCTCTTATCTTAGGAAGCTAAAATTGGTTAGTAATTGAATTTCAAATGTAGATAATATCACTTAAACGCATAGTAATCACTAATAAATAGGATTAATAATAGATTATATTAGATTTAAATTGTGTCGAGTTAAAATTTATTTAATTAATAGGCAATTTATTTGTAATCACAAACTATTGAATTCACGTAGTTGTCCATTTTGTATCATGTATAAATCATATACAATCAAGATTATGTCAACTCAAAGAGTTTATCCAATTATGAACTAAATCTATAGAAGAAGAAATTCATACATGATAACGTTAGTCCGTGATATCAAGTTGTCAAAAAAAGATCATCTCATCAATAAAATTAGTTTAAGTGAGAGTAAGAGTTGTCAACGCGAGTCGTGTCATGTTCAATTTGTGTCATGTCAAAATACTTAAGTCATAGTTGACTCATTATAATTGAATGTAATCAAATTCATATCAAGTCAGGTTCTTATCGTGTTTAATCGAATTCTTTACGGCACATTTATTTAATGTGTTTAACAAGTTCATATATCTAAAATCTGAACTCGAAGATACTATTTTAAATTTATTTCAGGATTGTGAATAGTGTATAAAATTGATAGGCTTTGCTAGAATTTTTGCAATGGACTCATGGTCTCATCATATGAGACTATATATCAGAGCATTCAAATGTCCGGTCAACTATTCATTCTCGAGACTGAGACCACCGCGAAAAATAAGTCCATGCTTGAGTTAAACCAAGAGGAGTGAGGAAAGGTGATTCTAGAACCTCATCTGGAGAGGCATTAGTGAAGACCTATGGTTAGCCCAATGATCAATGTCCCGTTATTGTTCACATCTTCAATCCTCATTACCTTTTTTTTTTTTTTTTTTTATATTATTATTATTATATAAATTTAATATTAAAAAAAAAAAAAAAGCATAAATGAATAGACCGGAAGAACTTGTTCACCTCTCGGCTAACTAATGGAATATATAAAAATGATTCAAGGAAAAAGAGCATTGTTTTTTTAAGCTAAACAAGCTCTATAAGTCTATGTGAACGTTAACATTATGTTTAGTACGAAAATACAGAATTCACATAATAAAAATAATAAGTCCGAAGAACAGGAGCCAAAGGTCGCCCATAAAGAAATCATCGTTGTTTTGTTTATCCATGAGAAAAAGGAAATTAGAAAAAAAGATGACCCAACCTAACACGTCATTAATTTTCAATAAATAATAAAATTAAGGACAAAACACATGCTTGTGTTAGACTTCTTGACAATATGAGCACATGTTATTGTGAGACATATTAGATTTGCATATCATCGCCCTTTTTTTTTTGCTTCTCATGCTGAGCCATCGACAAAAAGTCAAAAATAAATAAATAAATAAATAACTTGTAGCAACAATTTTAGAAATTAAAGCAAAAAAGTATTCTAAAAGATTTTGCATAACCGAACATCTTTACATTTTATACTTTCGAAATTTGGTATACCAAAACAATAGCAATATCACTACGTAGGAAGTTCTCTCGCATCATGGATCCTCTTTTTCTTTTTGGTTCAAAAGTGATGCGTGTTCAAACCAATTTCGACTAATTTCTTTTTCAATCCGGTCAAAGACAGACCATTCACATCAAAGTTAGGAATTCATGAGAGATAAATCTCTCATAACCTAGTTCTAAGGAGTTGTAAAAATTCAAACTTAGGACGTCTGTATTTATAACTTGTCTTTGTCACTGCTTGAACTATCTCTTGAAATTATTGCATCATGGATCCTCCTCTAAACTGATAAGTACATTTCTCCTCTTTCATATAAACACAAAAGGGTGTGATTTATGAACATCGATTCCTTAAATTCAACGTATTCGTATTAAATATCATATCAAATATGAGATTTGTTGAATACTCGAAGATACGTGTCTAATTATTAGAAAATATTTGGATTCTTTGTCTATAATATCTCCACAATACTGTCAATGCATATACTTCGGATATGAAAATGCATATGCAGAGCAATAACATAAAAGAAGTTAATTACAATATATCTCTTTACAACAAGAATTTCCAAGCAAACCAAACTAGTTAAAATTTTAATTTTGATTTATTTAACTAGTCACATTCACTTAACATATATACTTAAGAGTTGTTATCTTGATGCAATGGTAAACATGAAATACAAAGAAATGCACTCTCAATCCATAGAAGAAAAAAAGAAAGTAATACTTAAAAAAATAATATTATTTACGCTAGAGAAATATATATACGAACAGTCAAAATCGTAATTATTCCTGTATTGAAGAAAATCCCCAATTATAAGAAATTTATTAAAAATAAAAAATTACAACCTAACTAGTTAACATAAAAACATGAGTCGTCTAGAGAATCTCACAACTAACGGTATTAGATTCAAAATTTTCTACAATTTATTATTAATTTATGATTTCTTTCAAGAAAGAGCAAAAAGTAACAATTTTGATGGACTATAAACAATGAAATTTGACCCAAAATTGAAAAAACTCATGACAAAACGATGAGTTTTAATTATTGACCCGGTTCAAATCAAACGATATTGATCCCACTTGAAAACTCGACCTCACGTGGGTTGAGCACTTCCAAATAGCATTATTTTTAAGTTCATGTTAAAAATCTCTGAACGCGAAACATGACCAATATAAATTTGTGTCTGATCAATTAATTTCACTTGCGACTATTGTCATATTATCGTCTAGGGCAGAAAATTGGACTCCTACTTCCAAGTGCATTATATTTGATGTTATGGACATGCTAAGTACCTGGTGGACAACATGGATCAACATTTGAGATACATAATTCTTTTTCCCATGACTTCTCAACTGAACAATTCAACGTGACGATAATAGTTGGTCTAATGGTCATCGTTTTTTTCGTTGAATATTAAGATTGTGCATTTAAATTTCGTTCACTTACTTGTAATAGTATCTCACCAAAAAAAAAAAATCAACACACCCCAAGGGACGAGAAAACTTTGCATATATGTTGGCAAATGTGTGAAAAGAGTCGCAATGACACAATTTTAAAACATATTGTATGGAAAAAGTTCGAAACTCACATTTCACGCGAGCACATACACCAAGGGACGTTAATAGGAATTCAGTACTTTTGCATCATCTGAATCAATTCAATCTAGCCCTTCCGTCTTCATTCCGTCAACAACGACTCGTGAGATCCATTGTTTGCCATTCAGAAAAGAGGGGTATTTCGAACAAAACCAGTCTCCATCAAATCTGGCGCCACTGATGCTCTCACCTACCCTACCCAGCTGACTCTCTCTTACTGCTCTCACTGCTCCAATACCCTTCCCAATATCTGTTGTCAAAGTGCTGTCACTACTCTCACTGATCTCAGCTGAGTCTTACTGCAGACGTCTTTGTGCAAGGAAGGCAACGGAACAAATGGAAGGAAGAAGGTTTTTTACTTGTCAAAACCGAGGGGTATATTTTCTCTATAAACATCTGCAGGTACTTCTTTTTCAGTGGGTTGTATTGCATATATTTCTATTACCCCATACTCAGGCACTCAATGAGTCATTTCTACTATGTCCCTATAACATTTCAAACTCCTCAACTCAATTTTGGCATCTATGTTGGGAACTCTATACCAGTATGTCATCAAGGTTTTCAACCCCAACTGGTTCGTCATTTCCATAATCTCAGGAATGGATATTTTATCCGTGCCAACCCTGTCCATATAATTCACTGATCCAACAATCTAATACTGTTGAGCAAACCTAACAAACTGGCCACCATGATGCAATTTTATTGTAAAAAATGTTGAATTCACAGCTGCAAAAAGAAATCATTGAAAATACAATATTTTACTCATCGTGCGCATATGGTCAGAACCAATTATATATTGAAGGAAAAAGGATTATTGTAAATGCATGAAATCACATTTGATACCGTGAACAAAACCGAAACAGAACAAAAAGAAATCATTTGAAAAAGCATCAATGTCGTATTCCAAAGTTGGCTTGAGTGAAATATTGCAACAAACACAACATTTTCACTTAAAGTATCAATCCAGTAGAATATATATTGAAATCGTAGGTTCTCCACACTTACAATACGAGCGATGAGCATGAAATTTCTCACCCACAACCCTCAAAGTCCACTCCATTTACGCAGTCAAGCTAGAAATCACCTCGAACAAAGCCCTAGCAATTCCCTCGATCAAAGCCCTAAACACTTACCAAAATGGTCTTCACGTTGGGGAAACTGAAGAAGGTTTGGAGGGTTCGGTGGGTACGTGAGACTTTTGTTTTGTCCGAAATACACTTCCATAGTTGTTTCGTGCAGTGGCAAACGGTGCATCTCACGAGTCGTTGGGAATGTAGACAGAAGGGTCGGATTGAATTGATTTGCATAGTTGGAGGGCTAGATTGAAAAAAAATATAATTTAGGGGCTTAATTGACAAACACCCAGCAGTTTGGGGGCCAACATTGTAATTCACCGTTTATTTTTTTGGGTAAGTAAGTGTGAACAAAATCAAAACATAGCCAATATTAGAAAAAAAAAGTGTATTAAAAATAGTGATCCATGGATACTGGGCCAGGACCTACAAGAGTCTTGGGCCCAAAAGGAAGGGCTTTTAATGGAATCCAATACCTTTCCGCCCAATAAGGTGTTTGTTTGAAGTATTGGAGTGGTACAAATGAGTGATATTAGGAAAATAATACGTAAGACTCACCTTATATTTTGTTTGTTTGATATTTTATTATTGGTACTATTTTTCGGGTCGTAATATCGACCCGACATGAACAGTGACTTAAATGTCTTATATACGGTGCTATTAAATACCACTTACTAGATGATATTATCTTCTCGATACAAATAATAGGACAGTATAAGAGACTAAAATGACATAAATGCCCTCATGTACAAATGTCTTTTTAAGGTTACAAGGTTATAATTGTCGTTTTATCACTCATAGTTGCAATTGTTGACTTTTTTAACCTAATACCACACAGATAATATTTGTGACAAAAAAACAAGAGAAAGAATGAGATTATAATTTAAGACTGAATATAATATATCATTAAATAAGAGTAAAATATAAATAATTTTTAATATTACCCAAATCTAATACTCAAAATAAACGGCCTACAATTCGCTCTTCTCCTTAGCAGAGACCCGAAGAAGTAGTCCTATAAATGGACGAAACTGCCCATGTGGACTCTTGTGGCGTCTGAGTTATGTCTTATGTGCAGCCTCACATTCACACGGGCCCCCCACAAGCACGTGTCGAGACGAAGTTAGGGCTGACGTGTCGAATATTGTTTAGAGTGTCGGCCAAATACAGATTCCCTACTAAACTTTTCGTCACAATTTATTAAAAATTATAATTGACCTTTCAAAATTACAGTGACAATTTTGCCCCTCCAGTTGTCAACTTGTCATGGCCAAAGGGAAAAAGTTTCTTTGTGATAGGCCACTACACCAAATTTTTACATCAAATAAGTATGTGTAACGTGTTTTTGTAGTTTAACTGTAACGTATTCTGAAGAACATGTTTGCTATAGATAATAGAGAGATTAGGGGCAGAGTCAAAAATTAGTTTAAAGTTGGGCATTTTAATTAGAGACGATTCTATTATAAAGAGATGATGGGTTGACCCTATAGGTAGGCAATTGAAACCGTCACCTAGGGCCCATGATTTTTTAGGGTACAAAATAAATATTTTGGATTTAATTTCTATCAAGATAAATTTTATTTTTAAAGTATTTTTAATTCATTCGTATCTTATTTTAAGGGCTCTAAATAAAAATTTTAGACTCGATTCAATTAAGACCAATTGTGTTCTTGAGGCCCCAAATAAAATTATAGATTCAAGTTCAATTTAGTTCAATTTTATTTATAAGGGCCTACTCAAATTTAGAGACTCCGTTTTAAATTCAATTATGTTTTTAAGGCATCGAAAAATACTTTCATACCCATTTGTTAGGAAAACTTTTGGACTTGAGAATTAATGATTTCAATTTTATTTGTATGATCCCGTTGACTATTTCTTTCATATTATTTATGTCTAAGAACCTATCATAAAAACTACATACTTTTTCTTTTGTACACTATTTTCAACTACGTGGGCCCACTTGAACATTTATGTGCTTACATTTTCATAATTTGATAATATTTTAATAAATTAAATTTGAGCAAATTTATTAAAATATAATTTAGGGATATAATTTAAGAACTTAATGATTAGGATTATTGGATTGTCAAAGGGTTTTAATATTAAAAGCACTTCACTATTAATTTAATGGCCACAAGTCTCTAAATTATGTCCCAAAAGTATTAGTGGCTAAATTTATGTAAATTTGAATTGGGTTTGTTGAAAATTTCATTATGTTAATGATCAATTGAACTGATATATTAAAAAAATTGAATACAAAAAATTAATTAAAAACTTTGCATCTAAAATAGTAAGAAAATAAATTTTAAAGTAATTATACAATACTATTGATATTATTATAATAAAAAATTTATAGGGCCTCATCTACAATATTTACCTATGGCCTCCAATCACGTCGGGAAGCCCCTAAAGAGACTAATGATTTTAAGGTTTTATAAAGATCTATATAATAAAGTAGTTTAAAATTTAAATTTAAAAAATAAATAAAATGACTTTTGTTATTCGTGGTTGAGATCGATTTAAATTTTATTCTAAAGTTAATTTAACGGTTAATATTAACACCTTAAATTAAATAGGAAAAATAGGCCCCTAAGGGTGTGCTTGGAGTAACTTTTTAAAAGTACTTCTAAAAATTATTTTTCATAAATACTTAAAAAAAAAATAGTGATTAAAACCACTCCACTATCGCCGCCGCCAGCACCACTATCATCACTGCCACCGTCTTTGCCCTCGTCGCCACCATCGCCACCACCAATGCTGCCGCTCTTGTCGCCACCATTGCCACTGCCCTGGCCGCCACCACCACAGTCATTGCCATCCACCAAAACCATCATTGTCTCTTACCACCACCATTGTCGTCCACCTCCACTACCATCATCGTTGCCCTTGTTACCACCACCGTCGCCAACACCACCATGGTCATTACCACCCACTACAACCATCACTGTCTCGTACTACCATCATTACCGCCCATCACCTCTCAGGCACATGCAATTACTAGTGATCTTATATTTTATATATGTTAATAAAATAGTGTAGATCACGAATCTAAACTCCATTAAAATATAAACTGCCTATAAAAAAATCTTATAAAAGTCTAGTGTCAATTTTTTTTAATGCAAAAAAAAAGGTTATTATCAAATAATATTACTATGTACCAAATTATCATATTGAAATCAACTATAAATTATACTCAATTCACACCAATAATATAAAAGATAAAAATAAGAAGGTACATCATATCTCATAAATAAAAGCTTAATATGTTGAAAAGAGTGAAAAGTTGATGCATATGTTTTATATAAAGAAAAAACTATAAAAAAAAATTTAATTAAACTCTTATGAAAATGAAAGGATCATTACATCTATTTATAAACGATTCCAACGTTTTTTAAAATTTTTATATTATAATTGTAAAACTATCAAAACAAAACTTAAGAAGTAAGGGTAATAATACCACTAAAATCCAATTGAAATAAGTGAATCATCAATCTTAGACAAAAAGAGATTAGTTGTAGATTAATTGCAAATAATATTACCTTCAAATTACGAAATTTAGAACCAAAAGAACTAATAAATATACAAATTAAAGTCAATTTACAGGGGACACAATAAAAAATATCAAAGCAAATAATTAAATATTATATATATATGAAAAAAAACAGGTCAGACTGTAGTAAGTTCATCTGACAATCTCAAATAGACTTTTTCAACGGCCGTTAATATTCTTCTTAAAATTATTCATATTGCACCGTATATTCAAATACGAATAACCCCTAATATATATAATTAAGAAAAAAATGTGAGGGTGGGTCGAGACCCTCGTGACCCACACATAGATCCGCCCCTAAGAGAGATGGTTAAGAGAGTGTTGATCATGAATGAGATAATGGTTAATAAAGAGACATGGAGGATTAGGGAGTTTTGGATGTAAAGTTATAGGTGCAAGTTAAATGAATTTGTATTATTTATTTTTATTTTTAAAAAGATTATTACATTAAATTGCTTGTAGTCTAACTAGAAATTATCTATATTATTCTTTTTCCATTCCGATATCTATTTCTCTCCCTCAATATTTCATTCTTTAGTAATAACATACATAAATGTCGTGTGCAAACACTCCTAGTTATTAATAATGTGAAAGGACATCAAACTCCTCCTTTTATTAATAGTAAGTGATAAATATGCTAGATAATATATGAAATTACAAGCCCCTAAATTTTTTAGTTAGTTTCCTAAGCTTTTTGACTTCTAGTTTTTTTTTTCCAATATTTACTTATAAAATTTAGAAAGTAGATTGTCCATTTAGCAATCTAATAAAACATAACATTTTTTGGTGATACACAAGATGTGTTTATGTATCACCTATCAAGTATGTAATGTAGTCATTAAGAAAAAGACTTAACATAAATAAATACAAATTAAGTAATTTGGTCAAAGTGACTTACTTTATTATGAAAGGTTACGGTAGTTTATGTGTTTTATTGCCTAAGGAGTGTAGAGTGCTCAGAAGTGAGTGATGTGTGAGAGATGCCCTTTTGTATGTGTGAGGTTGACCATTTATACGCGTCTCCTAACAAATTGAGATGCTATTCTTATAACAAGTGAAATAGTTTAGTGGAGGTGACATCATTCTCGTAATAGGCAAAGCAATTCCGTGGAGATGGCGACGTGCGCATCTCACGGAGATCTCCTCGTGTATCGGTTATGAATTGAGTCTATCAAGATGACGCAACCGACCTGACTGAGTTTCCTTTATCCCGCGGTGGCTTGGCCTATATGTTTGAGGTGGGCCTGAGCATTTTTAAATTGTGCATTTGAGTTGGGTTTGAGTTGGGTCTGGTATGTAAGTTTGGGCTTGATTCATAATTCTGGGCCTTATCTGGGCTGACCCATTACTTTCAAATGTAAACTTAAATTTCTTAATTGCTAATTAACAAGTAGTCCTATGTACGATTATCAAGATTGGATTTATCAGATTTATTAGGACTATTTTCTCCAGTTGGGTCAAGATTAGAATTATTAGAATTACTAGGACTACTTTCGGTCTTGATTATTCACCATACTACACATCCACAACAAATACTAAATTAAAAAATACGCGACATAACTTAAAGTTCGATAAAAAATGATATGCCAAAAATGCCCTTCAGTTTTCCCTTTGTATTACATTTTGTTTGGTTGTTGCCACAGTCTAGTCCTAGTTGGGGGCCATACAACAAGGCCTGCCATGAGTTTGGATTTCGATCATATTTTGATATGAAATTAATTTCATTCCATTTGAATTCATCTAAAAAATTGTAATTCAAATTTGATTTGATTTTTCAAAATATTTGATTTTCATAATTAATAGTTGTATCTGCTAAAAATTAAAAATTCAATCCAAATGACTTAATTAAGCCGAATGTTGACAAATTATAGCTGAATTTCAACTAAATTTTATCAAATATTTATTCAATTTCATAATATATAAAATCATACAATTGAAATTAAGTTATTATCAGATTGAATATTGGTATATCTGTTAATCCATAAAATATGACCTTAAGTATTTGAATTATTAGTTAAAAATATCAACCCGTTTCTGATTTATCAAATTCAAATTTGGATTAAGGTTGGACTAAAATTGAATCTATGAACAAGCCTACATCCAGCGAAGGAGGTGGCTCCGTACCGGAGAATTAGGAATTTGTAAGAGGCTGGGAAAGTTATGGTTCTACCAAAAGCTGTTAGGAATTGAATTATTTTTTTTCGACAACTTGGGGTTATAAGGATAGCTCATCCTTTACTCCATTTCTTCTTAAGTCAAGAATGGCGGGATGGGCGCCTTATTAGAAGGTCATCCCTTACTCTATTCCTTTTTAAGGTCAAGAATGGCGGGATGAGAACTCAAAGGTCATCCCTTACTCCA
The DNA here is from genome assembly GCA_963454935.2 of Ilex paraguariensis. NCBI lineage: Eukaryota > Viridiplantae > Streptophyta > Magnoliopsida > Aquifoliales > Aquifoliaceae > Ilex > Ilex paraguariensis. The sequence goes on along the minus strand of CAUOFW020000737.1, from coordinate 968,704 downwards.
TTTCTTTAAAGTAGGTTGATTTAAAGGAAATACAATAGTAGAAGAGATCGATCCCACTAACTTGGCAGTAGGATTTTAGCTATTCACAAGAATTACTCAATAAGAGGTAGGCGTGGTCATGGTTGTGAAAAATTGACTTCTACTCCTGGAATAATATTACGAATTGCTCAAGTGGAATTGCTTTTCTCACATTAGCGCACTAGCTTTACAAGGTTAGAAGGGAAATCCCTAAACTTTGCCTGAGCAAGGCAGGTAGTGCTCCCTATGTTCTGTGACCTACGTGGGGTTCAACTCATCTGCTGTTCGTTTTATGTATAAACGATGTCATTTAAGAAAATCCAAAACAACGTCATTCAAGAGAAAAACACATTTGCAATACTATAGAGGATCCCTGCCCAACTTCTGTGGTAGAGTGATTATAGACATGTGACAGAGTGATTATAAACTGCGATTGCTTGTTCGGGCTAAACTGCAACATGGATTACAATTTACAAGACTATTTTATTTTTTTTGATAAATATTAATCAATCCAAAATAATGTATGCACTTAATCTTGAATCGCACAAAGCCCTCAATCAAGAGACTGAACAAAAGGAGTGATTCGTATCGTTCATGTTTTGTGTTTTAATAAGTTCGTCTGACGGTCTCAAATAAACTCATTCAACGACCATCAACATCCATTTTAAGATCATTTACATTATACACGGGTTATCCTAGTAATAGGAAAATAAGATGTAAAATGGCAAGACAGTTTGTGGTGTCATTTGAAACATTACGCAAGACTACACAAGCATTTGTTACTATTGTCCTACCACTATGCATGTGGTACCCAATGAAAGAATATGAATACTTGGCATTTTGTGCTCGATACATTGAATGTCGAAATTTCGTATGTTATCTTCAATCGTTATCCACGGAGGCTACTCTAATTCCATTGCAAATGAAAGATAAATTTCACTAACATCCCTTGAAGTTTAGGGGAGGACACACTCTATTTTCAAAAACTACACTAAATACTTTGTGATTTAAGAACAAGTTACAATCAACCCCTTATCTGTTAGTGATTTAATAGCATTAGCCGCTTCAATTCATTCTAATTTTATAGAGTTCAAGATCTCTTTTTTTTTTTTTTTTTTCTTTTTTTGCTAAGTAACAAAAATTACGACTGGACAATCGGTGTAGAACCTTTCCTGGGCATGACCATAGCAGCCCAAGAACATACAGTTGATCACTTTGGTTTTTCTTAGGTTTTATGTTTTTTTTAATACAAATATGCATAAATTGCTCACTTAAATTAGACTTTTCTTCAGTTTTATTTTATTTTTGAACAGAAACATGCATTGTTAACACACAAATTGCTCACTTACCCAACACTTGCACAATAATCATAGGCATTATAAACTCATAGTCGACGATCCACTCCCAAAGGATCTAGTTTTTGAAAGCATAAAAACAAATTTATAAACTCCAAAGATAAAATTTATACAATCGATGTCGGATACAAAACACACAAGTAACCCATTTATCCAACACGAGATATACACAATGAGATAGTCACAGACATTATAAACAAATAGTTCAGGATTTAATTTGGGTTTTATGTTGAAGCAGTCTCTTTTTTTTTGGAAAAATTACACCTAGATCTTATGAGATTTGTCACTTAATCACTCAGACCTCCTGACATTTGAAATATTATACATAGACCTTCTAACGTTTGTGTGCACATAACACTTAGACCCCCTTAAAGTTTTTAGTTATATAATACTTAGACCCTTTAAGTTTAAAATATTATACTTATATCAAAAATACTCAAACTAAAGATAGAATATCAAATATTTTAAATTTTACAGCCAAAATTCAAGTTCTATTACATAATTTATTGAAATAAAATTAAAATTTTAATTTTTTCTTAAAAAATCGTAATTAGTATACAATTACACTATCTATTAGAATAAAACTAAAAAATCAAACAATGGGGCTAAGTCATTTATAATAAAACATAAATTTTACATCATGTTCTATTATCTCATTTATTGAAATAAATTAAAAAATAAAAGTCTAATTTTTTTAAAAAAATTATAGTTAGTATATAATTATACTATTTATTATAATAAAACTAAAAAAATTAAACAATGAGTCAAACTGTAATGGACACAATATCTTTTAGCTTTAATTGGGGTAGTTTGGTATTTTAATTTGGTCTTTTAAACGACCAAATTAAATTCCAATAGACAATATAATTATATACTAATTACGATTTTTTTTAAAAAAAATTAAATTTTTATTTTTGATTTTATTTCAATAAATGATATAATAGAACATGAATTTTAATTGTAAAATTTAAAATATTTGATATTTTATCTTTCATTGGAGTATTTTTAGTCTAAATATAATATTTTAAACTTAAAGGGTCTAAATATTATATACTTACGAACTTTAAGGGTGTCAAAGTATAATTTATTAACTGATATATTTATAACAGAGATCTAAATGTTATGCGTGCAAAAACTTCAGAGGGTTTGTGTGTAATATTTTAAATATCAGAGGATCTGAGTGATTAAGTGATAAACCTCAAGGGATCTAGATGTAATTCTCTCTTTTATTTTTTATCTCTAAAAAGGCATGAAGAAGGAGGAAAAATGTGAAAAAAATATTTTTTAATTTTTTTAATGAGGATAACATTATTATTAATAGATTAATATTGAATGATATTACTATTAATTATGCATATATGCAAGGAGTGTCGAAAAAATTTATTCAATAGAATTTATTAATAGTAAATTCTTAATATCCCAAAAGAAGAAGTTAAGATTACGTAATGCATGATGAGAAAAGTTCTCATGTACACAATAAATTCGAGCCACGTTACCCCTTCCCCCCCGCCCCAAGTATTTTATTTTGATTAAAAAAAAATCAGAAGGTTGGGTCCCACATGGGTATTCTTAATGATCTGATCCAGATGAGATTAAATTTACAACTACACTTGGCCTCCCTAGTGGCACCAAGTGAAAGATTTTATAACGATTTTTTTTTGTTTTTGGTATCATACTGTTATTTATTATATTTATAAATTTTTTTATTATATTTATTGATATTTTTTATCAATATTGTAATATTCAAAAAAATAATAAAAATAATTACCATATGATAGTGCTTGAAATTAACTAGTCAAAATTACAGAACATGATCAGATGAAGTTCAATATGTGAATGAGCATCTTAGTAGTGAGTATGTGTGTGAAGGTGTTTGTTATGGATAATCAACGAAGTAAATATAGAGTATAAGTGGTTCGTCTTAGCCAAGGGGTTAAGGTTACATCTGCTGTAAAGGAAGTTATTGGTCTTTAGTGATTGTATTACTTGGAGAAACGATGATTGTTACAGAAAATTTAACTTGAAACTTTTACAAGGTATTACTTGATTTTTTCTCTTGTTTGCTTATAAGTTGCTTTCTAGTTATTTATACTATTAGTAATTAGAGTTTCACGTTTGTCCTTCTTAAAAATTATTCTTTGATGTGTAAGTTTATTTTTTTTTTTAAAAGTTATAGAAGTCCTAAAGACTCCAAATCAATTTTTATAATTTAAAGAAATCCTGATGATTTCAAAAGTCTCGATGACTTTAGATTAATATTTACAATTCATAAAAGTCCGGAAGATATTGTCATAAAAGTTCAATAAACTTTAATTGTACGCAATGATTTATTATCATTATTACGTTACTATATAAATTAAAATGATTTTTATTACAAGTCATACATTTACATTTAAATTCATGTAATAGTAGCTATTGATAAAATATGATCAATAAATTCATGAATTTAATTGATGTTAATAATTCAGCAATGTTTGAGCATGTGATCTGCTAATAGTTTTGCACCATTTATTGTTATTATTGTTAGATATTTATTAATTTATTATTTATTGGATTCTAAATGTGATATTATACTTTGTCATTTATAGTAATATCGAACTTTTCAAAACTCGAATTTGTTGTCCTCGACATTACTAGAAATAATTATTTGTCATGGGTCCTTGATGTTAAAAAATGCTAATAGTTTTTAAACTTGAGAATGCAATTGCAGCAAAAGCTACTGTATCTACAAAGGATCGTGCAAAGCCTGGATTTTCCTTTGTCGTCGGATAGATGAAGAACTAAAAAATGAATATCCACGATAAAAGATCCACTATATCTCTAGAATAATTTAAAAGAAATGTATGGTCATAAAAAAACTATTATTTTGTAATATGCTCGTAATGGATGGGTGTATCTAAGGTTGCAAGGTTTTAAAAGTGTAAACGAGTACAATTCGACATTGTTTAGGATTTAGTTTACAATTGACATTATATGGATAAACTATTATTAAGGTTGAAAAGTTAAAAAATATGTTTACGACATTCAACGCTCGTCCAATTATATCTAAAACATTCCCCAAAGTGAATGTTATCTCGTGCCGTGGTTACAGGTAAAATTTTTGGCATCAAGATAGTCATACAAACCCATCTTGCCATTAGAAATGGGCAAAACAAAGAAACAAAGTCATATTATTAATTATATATTGTTTATCCTATTATTGATAATCTATAATAAATTTTTGTAAGAGTATTTCCAATGACTTGTAATATTATGTATATCAATATTAAATGTTAATATATTAAAGTACTAGTTATTGCCTATGTCTGAAGGCACAAAGTAATAAAAAATGATAAACAATAAACATATTTGTATTCATATCCAAAATTAAATCACAAATATAGAGGAGAGATAAATAAATTTAAGCATCGGTTGTAGTAAGGGTGAGAGATGGTGGGCAACAATGGTGGTGGTAGGAGATGGTGATAGTTGTGGTGGGTGACAATGACTGTGGTGGCGGCGGTGGCAACGACGATGATGACGGCGGTGGCAACGACAGTGGTGGCGTCGGTGGCGATGGCGGTGGTGGCGACAGCGACGACGATGGGGTAGTGGCAGCGGTGGTTATGGTGGTGGGGGTGATAGAGGTAGTGGTGCGGCGGTTTTAAACACAATTTTTTTTAAAAATACTTATAAATATAATTCTTAAAAATACTTTTAAAAAATCACTTCAAATACACCTTTAGAGTCCTTTTTTTCCTATTAAATTTAGGGTGTTAATATTAACTTTAAAATAAAATTTAAAATGATCTGAACTGCAAAAAATAAAAATTATTTTATTTATCTTTTAAGATTTAAATTATAAATTACTTTATTATATAGATTAAAATATTATAGTTCAACAAATTCACTTTAGGAATGAGATACCTTCTTTTATCGCAACTATTATAATTCAATCTTTATTGTTTGATTTGATCGTGTACCTGATCTAATTGTGTTTTCAAATTGTGGGGTTAGGACCTGTATACAAGAAACACTCAAAAACACTTGAATTAATTTCGAAATAATCGCTCTCTTTTAAGTTTTAGTTTTTAGTTTCATAATCTATCGTTGAATTCGAGTGTAAAATCATATTTACTCAACACATATTTAAAATTTTTATTAAAAAAATGTATTTTGTAAAAACATTTTTTTTTATCAAAAATTGTGGGTTTAAAGCACACTTTATATAAAACAACAATAAATTAAAAAAAATCACAGTACTGAGAGATTAAACTTGGAAATAAATGGTGATTTGATAAAAAACACTAGAAAAATTAAAAAGAAAAAAGAGCAAGAAATGGATCACCTTTTAAGATGACAAATTCCTGTAAAGGTGGGGAACAATTGGCAACAAACGAAATGATGAATATGGACGAGGAAAAAAGCTCTGCTATTTGGTCAACAAGTGTGGCGAAAATTTTCAGTGCTCAACGGATATCACGTGACAATGTAACGAATATTTCTTATAAAATAAATATTATATATTCTCAATAAATTGTTGTCATTAATTATAAAATGGTCAAAAAGTTTTTGGAAAAAAAAATATTTTTGACAAATAATTATTATAATTTTCTTTTTATTATGTGTGAATGCGTTAGATTCTTGAAGATTTCAAATGACGTATAAGTTACGGAATATGTTTAGAGAAATGTTTATTGTTGAGATATTAGATGTTTATTGAAAGATGGGAATTGCACGTAAGAAGAGCGTGACACATGACGTGTGATACATTTTGAGCACCAAATTTTTTTTTTTTTTTTAAGGGTTAATTACAGATTTTTCCTTTCAAGTTTGGGTCAGATTACAATCAATTTCATTTGGTTTTAATTCCAACAAATTGCCCCTTCAAAATTTAACCATTTTTCAATTTACTTCCTCCGTTAATTTTCAACAGTATAAAGTGACAAAAAATAGCACAAACAAATCACGTGATGCAAAATTTTCCAAAAAGTCAAAATTAACCTTCTTTTAACGTCTTTTTCCCTTAGAAATAAAGATCCACACTCCCTGCCCTAGACACAAGCAACACAATCCAATCGCTGATCAACTTTTTTTGGCTCTCTATCATCGTCATTATCGATGTCAGCATCCTCTCTTCCACTCACACCAAAGCCAACGGCCTAATCTTGAACTTGTAATCATTGTTGAACAAGTGTTTACTTAGACCACAACATCAAGATCTTAGAGGAGTTTGGTGGTGGATGCTCGTATGAGTATGACATTGGTATTGGGTTGTAAAGTTGTTCGCTTGTGTGGTGTTGGTTTTGGTTGGAGAGGTTTGTAGAGTATTACAAGTTGGAGAGGATTCTGGGTAAATAATAGAATAGGAGTATTTAAGAATTTATTTTTTTGAGGAATTTGGTGAGGGTAAATATGTATTTTCAGCATATTTGAGGTCGTGTAAATAATTTGTCACTTTTTCATTGTCAAAATTAACCGTGAGGGTTAATTGAAAAATATTCAAATTTTGAGGGGACAATATGTTACAATTGAAATCAATGGGAGTTGATTATAACAAACCCAAACTTGAAGGGATAATTTGCAATTAATCCTTTTTTAAAGAAACGGGGAGGATGATTATTAGAGAGAGAGATAGGGGCATACCCTTCCTCTGGTCAAAGGGTCTACTGTCCCATTGAATGTGACTCATGTGAGTCAGTGCTCTCTTTAGAAAAATTAACTTGCCATGTTCTTTATTGATTTCCTCAAATCTTCTTTATTTTCTAATAGTATTATTAGTACATAATTTATTAATCTATTGATTTAATCTGCTATAATTATTAGATAGACAGTGGACCTTATATAATATTATAATTTTTTTTTTGTTCAACATTTAGAGATGTTCGGACTAGTTTACGCACACTTTAATTAATTTTCTCTCTGTCTAGTCAAAAGAAGGTCATCCACGTCGAAACTTAGATATTCACGAAGAATAAATTTATTATACCTTAATGCCAAAACATTACCAAGATTTAAATTCAAAATGTTTGAGTTTATAACTCATCTCTGTTACCCCTTAAAGTTTGTTTGGATGAATTTTGAGGAGGGGTTTGGATTAGTTTCTCCAAACCCTTTTAACCCAAACCTCTCTTTATAAATATGAGATTCAACATTTAATCCGGTTCATACCCATATTTGATATGTAACATATACACATGTATATTTGGTATTCAACATATACACATGTACGACTCACAGATGTTTTATAATTATTAACAACTATTTGTCCTGTAAATTATTATTTTATCCTTGATCAATCTAATTTATACTTATGTTAAGGGGTACAATTGTCTTTTAAATTCTTAACCCCTTATCCATCTTTCCAAACCCACCCTCTCTAGATTTGACTAAACTCATGATCATGAGTTTAATTTTTGGGCCAACTGCGAGTCGGGTTTAAAAACTCAGAACTAAATTTTTCATACAAACATGAAATTTAGGGGTTCTTTTTACTATTTTTTTCAAACACAACTTGCCAAACCCTGGATACCCCCTTCCCAAACAACCCCTTAAAGGTTATATGACATTAAAACTTGTTATTGGTCTAAATAGCAAATAATGAAAGAAACACTGCTCTTTTACAAATGAGCAAATCTAAGTGAGAAACATAATGCTATGATCATTAAATTATGTGGTTTTGCTCACTATGTATTTACTGATCTACTCTATGAAATTCCAAATAATTTAAAAGGTGGCAAATCATTCTCATTGCCTCAATCATTTTTTATATGGGGAAATAAGCTCAACAGTCCTTTTTATATTTGACGGATAAGTCTCAACTCTCAACCACCCCACCCTACCATATACGGGAAAAAGGTGCATTGCTACCCATTTTTTTTTGCCCTAGGGTATATTATAATTTTTACTCTTAAAAGTATGTATTTAATTTCTTTTTTATCCTTGAAGTTTTAATTATAACAGTCAAATCCTTAGAGTCTTCATTGAGTTTTACGATGGAATTGTCTTATGTGACTAATACCTAACATAGGTAAAGAGATATATTTGTATGATAATCTTTTATGTGTAGACTATAATTTTACTTTATTTCATTTGATTTTGAGAAAAAAAAAATGATAATGAACCCAAAAATAAAAGTTATAGAGTGAGAACTTGAGAGAGATATTGTGAGACAAAGGAAAAAATACCAATGTATTTAAGAGAGGTATTATTTGTTTATGGGGGATGTCCAGTGACTTATTTCGATGTAAAGATTGGATTAAAACTCGCTTAAATTTTAAGGATGTAATTGTATTAATTAAAATTTTAAGGACCAAATATAAATTATGTGTATACTTTAATGGTATAAATTATAAATTACTCATTTCGCTACCGTGGCTAGTTAATTGAGTAATATTCAAGATGATAGGATGTTACTCCTGAATTTTTGAAATGATTGATTTCGAACAACGTGGATAAGGATTTGTGGAAGTGGGCACTTACTGAAAGAGGCGTGTTGTTGACATCAAGAAATGATACAAAAAGGTTTTATTTTTTTTTTTTCAAAAAAATACTCCATCCGTTCCTAAATATCTATTGTTTAAGGTTTTTGTATATGGATTAAGGAAANACAAACATGAAATTTAGGGGTTCTTTTTACTATTTTTTTCAAACACAACTTGCCAAACCCTGGATACCCCCTTCCCAAACAACCCCTTAAAGGTTATATGACATTAAAACTTGTTATTGGTCTAAATAGCAAATAATGAAAGAAACACTGCTCTTTTACAAATGAGCAAATCTAAGTGAGAAACATAATGCTATGATCATTAAATTATGTGGTTTTGCTCACTATGTATTTACTGATCTACTCTATGAAATTCCAAATAATTTAAAAGGTGGCAAATCATTCTCATTGCCTCAATCATTTTTTATATGGGGAAATAAGCTCAACAGTCCTTTTTATATTTGACGGATAAGTCTCAACTCTCAACCACCCCACCCTACCATATACGGGAAAAAGGTGCATTGCTACCCATTTTTTTTTGCCCTAGGGTATATTATAATTTTTACTCTTAAAAGTATGTATTTAATTTCTTTTTTATCCTTGAAGTTTTAATTATAACAGTCAAATCCTTAGAGTCTTCATTGAGTTTTACGATGGAATTGTCTTATGTGACTAATACCTAACATAGGTAAAGAGATATATTTGTATGATAATCTTTTATGTGTAGACTATAATTTTACTTTATTTCATTTGATTTTGAGAAAAAAAAAATGATAATGAACCCAAAAATAAAAGTTATAGAGTGAGAACTTGAGAGAGATATTGTGAGACAAAGGAAAAAATACCAATGTATTTAAGAGAGGTATTATTTGTTTATGGGGGATGTCCAGTGACTTATTTCGATGTAAAGATTGGATTAAAACTCGCTTAAATTTTAAGGATGTAATTGTATTAATTAAAATTTTAAGGACCAAATATAAATTATGTGTATACTTTAATGGTATAAATTATAAATTACTCATTTCGCTACCGTGGCTAGTTAATTGAGTAATATTCAAGATGATAGGATGTTACTCCTGAATTTTTGAAATGATTGATTTCGAACAACGTGGATAAGGATTTGTGGAAGTGGGCACTTACTGAAAGAGGCGTGTTGTTGACATCAAGAAATGATACAAAAAGGTTTTATTTTTTTTTTTTCAAAAAAATACTCCATCCGTTCCTAAATATCTATTGTTTAAGGTTTTTGTATATGGATTAAGGAAACTATTAAATAACTCTAATATGAGTAAAAAATAATTACACAAAACTAAAATACTCTTATTCAATACATATTGAGAATGAAATAATTATAAAAGACACTTAATCTCCACCTAATTTAATGTTTTAGAAAAATTAAGGGTAAATTTAGAAGAAAAAATATTAATTATGATTTGGTTTCATTAAACGACATATATTATGAAAAAAAAAAAATTATATAAAACGACAGATATTTAAGAACGAAAGAAGTATCATTTCTCAAGAATTTTCCAACAAATTTTCTACCTCAAGCCCATCCATTAACTATCAATACGAAAGAAATGGAAAACAAATAGCATAGGGACCACCGTGTGCCATTAATGTAGTACAATAGTAGATAGTATACTATGTTTTTTTTTTCAACGGTCAGAGTATTCGGGTCGGCATATATGTATTTTAATTAATTTTTTCTCATGTTCGATTAAAAACAAGTCATTCATGCTTAAACTAGAATATTCATGAAAAATAAGTTTTACATGGGTCTATGGCCTGCCCTTTAAAAAGTACCAAGATTTGAACTCGAGATATATGAATTTATAATTTGTCCTTATTATCACTTGAGTTATCCTTCGTTCACTAGCAAAAATAAAAAAAACAAAAGAAAAAACAAGTTAAATCATTTTATTTCTTTTCAGATATTTAAAAAAAAAATAACAGTATTTTAGTAAGGACCCTCCTGCGACAAATTTTTTATTTTTTAGTCGGAATAAAAAAGACAACAAGATTCAAACTGAAGACCTTAAAACTTAAGGGAGGGAGAGATAGCCGGGGCAATCATTAATCTCCAGTCCAGACGTTTCTAAATAAAAGGTTATAAGATAAAATCTAACGAGCTGTTTTCACTTGTTCTTCTTTAGGCTTTCATTCATCAATTTTTTTGTAAATCAGTAACCCTGATTAGAAGTAACAACTCTAGGCTATTAGCCCCATAATTGGCTTCGAAAAATAAATATGTTCTTTATTTGGAAAGTGATGTCATCATTCTCTTTCCCTCATTTAAGAGTATAATCCCAATCAACAAAGTCCAAGCTCTTCATAAGATTCAATGGAAAGATCTGACGCTTTTGTCCGTTTTCTTATTGGTTTTTCTTTCCCCATCATTTCAGCCCAAAAACTAGTAAAATATCCGCAATCTTCTTCGTCTGCCAATGATAATCAATGGAGTGCAGAACAAGTCCCATGTGAGCCTTTAACCTGTTCGGTCAAATGCTTGAAAGAAGCATGCTTACAAGAGAAAACTTTTAGTAGGTGTTGTATGAGAAAACAAAGGAGAAAAAAAAAACATAAAATGGATGTGAAGTTTGGGTTCCGACACAACTCATTACAACCAATTGCCAATCAATCACTCATTGTGAACAGAAGTGGAAGAATAAAGTATGTACCACCGTCAACAACTCTCTCTCTCTCTCTCTAGATTCTAAATGTCAACATTCAATCTTTTGGCGTTTGTAGATAAATTCCCTTAAGGCCCAGTATTTTTGAAGATTTGTATAGTTGCTTCTATTTATTTTCTGTATATTGTTGACATTGATTCATGGGAAATTTCCACCGTTCCCAGAATGTTAATGAGATCCTCAAGTATTAGTCTCATTGTCTAGGCTTATGCAGATAAACTACCTTGAAAACCCAGAAATACTTTGGGATTTGTGTTTCTGGGTATAGCCTGTTTTGTTAGTTTCCTATACAATGATGATGGGCATGAATATCCAATTCTCGATATAAATGTCCACCATTCTTTCCCTTTATGTGCGAATCTCGTCATTTATTCCTCTGTAGATAAATTTCTTGGGAAATTATTTTGGGCTCAGTGTTTCTGGGATTTGTTTGTTTGTTGTTTTTGAGAGATTTGACCCATGGGTCATTCCTTCTTCTTTGTACTTTGCTTGCCATTCCTTTTTCTGGGTACTTGTTATTCTTTGTCTAGTGTAGAACAAGAGAGAGATAGGATCAAAGAGCTGCCTGGACAACCTGTCAATGTTGGCTTCTCTCAGTACTCAGGTTATGTGACTGTAAACCAGCAAGCTGGGAGGGCACTGTTTTACTGGTTGATTGAGGCACCAGCTAGTCGTGGTCCTGAGTCAAGACCTCTCCTTTTGTGGCTCAATGGAGGGCCTGGTTGTTCTTCTGTAGGTTATGGGGCTGCTGAAGAGATTGGACCTTTCCGTATTAATTCTGATGGAAAGACCCTTTTCTTGAATCCTTATGCTTGGAATAATTGTACGTGACAATTGATGTGTCACTTCTTTATTCTTTTACTCAATTGTTTTCTTTATAATCTCCATGATCTGTTTCTGATTTCAATTTCTTGACTTCTTGGCAGTGGCAAATGTGCTTTTCCTTGAATCCCCAGCTGGTGTTGGCTTTTCATATTCTAATACGACATCGGACTTGTACAATGCAGGAGATCAGAGAACAGGTAACGCACCATAACTTTTTTGTGAATGTTCATTCCTTAATATGTTTTTTGTTTATCTAGTAACCATAAGAAGTATAAAACAAATTTCTCTACTTATGTTGTTTTAGCTTAGAGCCTTAGACTTAGTTAGTTCTGACTCTGACTGCCTACTTGTGATCTGTATGTTGTGAATTTGTAGCTGAAGATGCCTATACATTTCTTATCAAATGGTTTGAAAGGTTTCCACAATACAAGCATAGAGATTTCTACATTGCTGGAGAAAGTTATGCAGGTCCATAGTCATATTTCTAATGTCACTTACATGCATTTTTCCTGTAAAGTACCTGACAGGACGATGAGCTAATCTACCTTTACTGTTTTCAATTTCAGGTCATTATGTTCCCCAGTTGTCTCAAATTGTTTACCAGATAAACCGGGGAGTTGACAACCCAGTTATTAATTTTAAAGGTTTCTTGGTAAGACTAATGACAAATCTCAATGATACACATTTTGTTTCTGATAATTGTGACTGAATCTTCATTTATTGACTAATTTTTTCCCTTTGCTTTTGTTTTCTTCTTCATATGTTCTTCTTTTAGGTGGGGAATGCTGTTACAGACGATTACCATGATTATATTGGCACGTTTGAATACTGGTGGACCCATGGTTTGATTTCAGATTCTACCTATAAACTTCTTCGATTAGCCTGTGACTTTGGATCTGCTACGCACCCGTCGAGTGTTTGCATGAAGGCCCTCAGTATTGCACAGGCGGAGGAGGGAAACATCGATCCATATAGCATTTACACAGGAACTTGCAATGATACTTCATCTCTACAGCGTAACTTAAGGGGTCATTATGTAAGTGTCCATCAAATCTGATCTCGAATTGAGGTTTAAAATGGGGAATCTAAGGCGGTTAACTGAATTAGATAAAAAAACAAAGGTGAGCAACTGAATGGCAACCCCGTACAGTTTTTGATGTCTTAATGGTGCATTCTTAACCCTCCTAGATGGTGGTTTTTATCTGAAACAATCTCGGAATACCATCTACCTGTAGTTCTAGTGCATGATTTGAAATTGTTTACAGCCTACTATATTTTCTGTTTAGAAATCAGCTGCAGAAAATATCACAAAAAATTGTTAAGCATGGAATGGTGATGCAAAGGTAACTCTGGAAATAATCTGGAAGAAAAATCAAAAGACGATTAAAAATAATGCATGCAAAAAGAAGGAAGGATATGATGCCTTTCTGTTATTATGAAGACTGACGTGGGAGAAATTTTTGGCTGGAAATTTATTGTGATATTTGAAAGGATTGGTTTATTTATCATTACCCCAAAATAAATACACAATGTGTCTGCTAAAGAGATTTCTCAATCCGAGTAGATAAGTGCACAATTAACCTCTGACTGGAGCCTTCCATTTTAGGTGTCGGTACTTGACACGGTTATTGTATAGTTCACGTAGTTATTGTCTACCATTTATAGGCGCCCAAGGTCCCAAGTGCCTTTTTGCATACAACAATTCCATGACTGCAGAATCAGATCTATGCCTGACTTGATACCCACGGCATTCCTCATGCACGTGACCTGCTTGATGACTTGTAATGGTCCTGCATAATAGTAGGCACCACTCATTTGACTCCAGCTTCAAATAAAGTTGTGTACTTCAAACCCTTTTGATAGAGGCACACTTGATTTGGATGGTAGTGATGATAAGAAGGGAAGTGGGAAAGAAAAATGAAAATCACTTCTGCATATATTTTACATGAAGCTGTTAAAATGGCATGATACCTGAATTATTAAAATAACAGCGAGTACCCATTTGCAGAAAAGAAGTGAATGTGGTATCAGCTTAAGTTTGTGATTGTTGGCCTTTGCAAATACTGGTTTATTATAACTTGCTACTCTTATAATTTAATGGTTATGTAGTGTCATGCCATAAACAGTGCACAAGGCTGTAAGTGTATATATCTTTTGGATTACTCATGCCACCAATGTTGTCAATTTATGTTTATCATCAACAAACCTTGCTAAAAATTGGGAAAGTGTGATTTTGCCTAACTGTATTCCATTATTTTGGTCTGGTGCTTGCATTAGGATCACTATTTTAACCTTGCCGACTTCTTTCATGATAGTTTCCTGACTAAATGTGAAAGTCAAAGGTAAACACTAAATACTCAACAAAATTTTGATTCTTTAGTTGTCAAAAATTCTGACCCTCCCCAAATGCCGCAACGGCGGAAGCCCTATGCCGCAACGGCGGAAGCCCTATGCCCTGGGCCACCTTTTAGTTGTCAGTGGGCTTCATAATTTTGCATGGCACTTCCAGTTTTAGTTTTTGCCCCTCGTACTTGAAACATTGTTTGAAATTTCAGAAAATATTGTTCACTGGTTTTCTTTTAGTTGACTCACGTTTGTTTTTGACCTTAGCCATGGATGTCCAGAGCATATGATCCTTGCACTGAAAGATATTCAGAAGTGTATTTCAATCTCCCAGAAGTTCAAAGGGCATTTCATGCCAACATAACCGGGATTCCTTATCCGTGGAAAGGATGTGGGTAAGTTTCCATGATTGTTCTTATATGCTTTTTGTAATGAAATTTGCATGGGATAATTCCTGCAATAGTATGAGGCAGCGATCTCCAAGTTGGCAAACCTGAAACAACAGGGTCAGAAAAAACGGGGCCAGACGAGTGCCCGGCTAATCCCCTCCGAAGCTTAAGTCAGTATAAGGTCGAAGGGTTTTGCTCAATAGACTATTTTTCTGGTTCAAGTTTGTGTATTTTTGTCCATTTTTTTGAGGAGTATTTATACCTGAATTAGCAATGATTGTCAATGATCTCCAGTCCCATTTGGACATCTTTACATCTGATACACCATTCCTCGTGCGATAAGTGTTTTTTTACTCACCTTTCCTCCTATTGAATGCTAGGAAAGTGGGGTAAATGCTCGGCCAAATGCCGAGCATTTATGCCACTCCCCGAGTATCCAAACCCTCCAGATCAGCATCTGACATCAACTGAGTATTGAATACTCGAGGGGAACAGTTTCTCGGGAGAGCCGATTGCGTCGTCTCGGCGCATCAGCCATTAATGCTTAGCCATCATGACAGTAGGCTTAGACTCCCAGAGGGCAGGTGCTGGCAGGCGCGCATTTATTTGCCTTGTCACTATCACTCATTTTGCCATAAATGAGGGGACACATCGCATTAAATACGATGCCAGCTGTCGTACTCGGCTGTTCCGTGTCACCATACCTCGGCTTACTTGCTCGGCACCCTTTAAATATTCCAACGGCTTCATTATTCCACGTGTCAATTCGGGGGCTGTAGAGCCACCTAGAGTCCCGTCAACTGCCCCCTAGCTGTCATCCTTTTCGTAGTACAAGACAAGTGGCGTAAAGAGATTGGGGGTGCTATCATCACGCCTTATTAACAACGACGATTACTTGCACATATGGTGCCGCCCTTTTCAAATGCCCTAATGATGACCCAACTTTTTAATTCCCGCTCCCAGTGAGGCAGTATAAATAGGAGGTTTTGATACATTCTCATAACTTTTGCATCCTCAACCTCTCTTCAGCAATCAGACCCCGAGTGCTTCTTTGTTCTCTTCCGAATTTCCTTCGTCCTCCGAGCTCTCTCTTTGAAGACCACCTTCCTGTAAGTACTTCCACTTGAGCTTTTTCTCCCTTCATTTCCTCTACATTTCGTCTTTTTAGCGCCCACCAATGGCTAGAACTAGTAGAATCAGGGGGGAGACGTCTGTTAGGGCTAGGACTATCCACAAGATGAGGAGAACCCAAGTGAGCCTGTCTTTGCTTGTCTTTGATTAGGGTTAGGTACCACATCTGTGAGCTTGTCTTTGCTTTTCCCTTCGATCCCACTCACCATAGGAGGGATATGGAAAATGTGGACATGATGCCTTTCTAGACGAAGGCCATCATGGAGGGAGGATTGACCTTCCCCCTCTATCCCCTGTTGCTGGGAGTGTTGATGCAACTATAGCTCTTTCCCCTTCAATGTGGGGTTAATTTCTTTAGGATTGTGATGGGCGTAGTTGCCTTAAACGCTCGGCTGGGGACCAACTTAGGAGTAGACGAAATTTTATTCTGTTACAACCTGAGGCTAGTCGCTGGGGGCGATATTACCTCCAGGCTCGAGACGCCTCAATGTATCTGGTAACCCACATGCCCGACTCGAACAAGGGGTATGTAGACGATCTGATCATGCTCAGCGGAAGTTGGGAGAATGGGACCGGGCCCGAGTATGATAAATTGTACTGTCCCAAAGTGCCGAGGGATGAAGGTGTGTTTCCTTTCCGACTTCTTGATTTTGCTATTCTTGGGTCCGAGGGATGCACTGATTTTGCTTTGCTTTTATAGAAGGATATCGCCGGGACACTGCTCAACTGTTGAGGTCCCAAGTCTGATTTGCTGACCTGCTAAGGGTTTGGTCCTCGGACCCAGTTGAGCGAGCGGCACATACACTTCTCGGCTACACGCCGACTTACAGTCGATTCTCCTAGATCCTATCTCCTTTCAACCCTTCTGTTTGGGAAGACCATTTCTCGTCGGAAGAGGAAGAATCCGAGGGAGAAGAGTCTGATCATCACGCTGCCGAGCCCCTTGCGCCTGAAATGTTTAATCCGCCACCAATCACCGCTGCTACAATAGAGGCCGCCGCCACGGCAAAGAGAGCCAGACCCGCCCGGTTGGCTGGGGCTTCCAACATTGCCCCCATCATCCCCCCGCCTAGTTCCCCTCAGAGGCAACCGCCCCTACTGCCGCAGCGTACGCAACAATCCAGGGATCTGGCCGTGTTGACTAGGCAAACGCCTTAATCTCAACAAGTCCCCGCTCCGGGAGACCGGTTGAGGGACAGGCGTGCCAGGGATGTTGAACAATCTGAGGAACGCCGTGTGAAGCGGCGGCATGATGCCTCGGGCCCGTCTGTCTCAGGCGAGTGGGTTGCTCATGTCGAGACCAAGAGCGACCGTCCTATTCTGGAAGTTGACTTTATCCTCCAATCCCCTGAAGTGGTATTTGCCGTCGCGGGGACGCTTCAATTTGACACCGATATGGCCGTGTACAAAGGTTACTCGAACAATCGGCTTCTGATGAGCACTATCCAAAACAACCTGGTGGTAAGTTTAACACTTTCCCAAGTATTCCTTGCACCCTTTTGGTCGTTCTCTAATATTTCTCTTTTTTTAGGCCAGCCAGCAGGTGGGAGCCATAATTGAACATTTTTGGGAATATAAACAAGAGGCGAAGAACGCCGAGTGTGCCGTAGTTGCTAAGGACGACCACATCCTTAAGGTCGAGAGGAACCTCGACGACCAAATCAAGCACATCGCCGAGCTTATCTGCCACCAAGACGCTGTTCATGCCGAGTTGAAAAAGACCAAAGCGGGTGAAGCTGCGATGATAAAGAAGACCGAGGAGTACGACCTGCGAGTGTCCTCCTCCGAAGCCAAGCTGCAAGAGTCCAAGTCTGTAATCAACGCTCTTACTGCCAAAGTGGACTCCTTGACAACAGAGAAAGCGGGAGAGCAGGACAGGCTGCAATCGGAATGTCAGGGGGTATGGGCGGCCACTCAAGACCAAATGGTCCCTGCCTTCGAGGAAGCCAAGAAGAAGGTTTTCAAAGAAGGTTGGGACGCCGCCCTTCATGCCTAGCACGTCGAGGTTGGTTTGGACTTGTTCGCCATGCACAACCTTCGAAGGGAGGCCGATGACGAAGCCCAGGACGAACGGGTACGATCCGACCTAAGTGATCACGTGGAGGCAGAAGGGCCGGTCGGGGCTGAAGGTGGAAACGAACCCATCACACTCAGCGACGGTTCTGACCAGCCTTTTTCTATCCTTCCGTCTTTATCACCTGCCGAGCCAACAGATGATCTGCCCCCATCATTATTGGGGTGCACGATATCGAGCTAGATGAGATATTGGGGGTCGGAGACGAGTTACAAAGGCGGCGTGGAGGCCTCGACGGGGGAGGAGCCGGGGAGGAATGAGCCGAGGGCCTTAGCAGCTGGTGAGCTTAGTCACTTCTATGTTCCGTATTTGTTTTGTAGCTCTTCTTTGTACAGAATTTAGTTACTATTTGTATGCTTGGGGATACAAAGCCCTTTTTGATTTGCAATGAACTCCATTTTTCTACAAGTGTCTTTTATCTCCTGCGTCAATCGTGTTTCAAGGATAGTGTCTTTGACGTTACGTCAATAAGGACCTTCTGAGGTAGCAAGGCTACATGTTGACTTCATAAAAGTAAACGCGTTGAACTTGCAATTGGGTCTTTGGACCCCTCGGGACTGAGTATATATGGGGGTGGACTCTTACACCCCTCGGGGTCGTACCCCTAACGACCGAGCGCCTAACTCGTTAATATTTTGAAGGCGTTGCTCCAAGGGTGGAGTCTTACACCCCTCGGAGCCGTACCCCTAACGACCGAGCGCCTGACTCGTTAATATTTTGAAGTCGTTGCTCCAAGGGCAGAGTCTTACACCCCTCGGGGCCGTACCCTTAACGATCGAGCACCTGACTCGTGTTAATATTTTGAAGGCGTTTGTCCAAGGGTGGAGTCTTACACCCCTCGGGGTCGTACCCCTAGTGACTGAGTGCCTGACTTATGTTAATATTTTGAAGGCGTTGCTCCAAGGGTGAAGTCTTATACCCCTCGGGGCCGTACCCCTAACGCTGAGCACCTGACTCGTGTTAATGCAACCATGAAGACTGAAACTTGATTTAGTAGTAGTATTTCTTTAAATTCGATACATTTTATGGCCGGATTACATCGTCACCGTTCATATTTTGCAATCGATACGCGCCTGTGACCCCCGCAGAGATCACCTTATAAGGCCCCTCCCAATTGAGACCCAGTTTTCCATCAGTAGGCTTGCGCGTATTGCCCACCATTTTTTGTAATTCCAAATCTCCGACTTGGAAATCTCTCGTTCGAACCTTCTTCCGGTGCTGCCGTGACAATTCCCCTTGGTACCTCGCCAGCCTGATGGATGTCGACGACCTCCTTTCCTTGGCTAAATCGAGATCTCTAGCGAGAGTTTGATCATTGTTTTCCAATTCGAAAGCTTGGCTTCGTATTGTTGGGAGTCCCACCTCCAAGGGGATGACAACCTCGACCTCATATGTCAAGGGATATGGGGTTTCTCCTGTTGAAGTCCTCTGCATGGTCTTGTATGCCCATAATACATTAAGTAATTCTTCGGTCCACCTTCCTTTTGCCGCCTCAAGTCTCTTCTTGATTTCCGCTAGCATGGTTTTGTTGGACACCTCAGCCTGTCCATTACATTGGGGATAGACCGGCGTAGAATAGTAATTACATATTCCGTACCCCGAGCAGAATTCTCTAAATAGGCCACTGTTGAATTGAGTCCTATTGTTAGAAATAATAGCCTTGGGGATTCCAAATCGGGTGATGACGTTCTGCCATACGAACTTCTTCGCCTCCACATTTCGAATACGGCTTAAGGGCTCGGCTTCGATCCATTTAATGAAGTAATCGGTTGCCACCAGCAAGAATTTCTTGCCTAGTGGGGATCTCGGGAGAGGTCCGACAATATCCATCCCCCACTGTGAGAACGGCCAAGGGCTTGTCAGCAAGTTTAAATCTCCAGCAGGTTGCTAGATAATGGGGGCAAACTTCTAACATTTGTCGCACTTCTGCACATAACTCTTCACGTCTTTCGGCATGTATGGAGGCGACAAAGGCGACTTTTTCATCCTAGATTTTCGGCGTGGGTATTATGATCTCTAGGAATTTGGAAAACTTTCACTTTTTCCAACTTTTTCATCCTAGATTTTGCCTTCTCATGATATGCCTTCATTCTGCTATCCCGGACCTTGAAGTCCCCATTTACCTGGTTCACGACCAGTTGGGAATCGCAAAAGATCCGAAGGTGTCTAACCCTAATCGAGCATGCAGCATCCAGTCCTGCCAGCAACACCTCATACTCGGCTTCGTTATTGGATGCCTTGAATTTTAATCTGATTGCTCTTTCAATGATGAACCCTTCTGAGTTTACTAGCACAATACTTATCCATGCCCCCTTTCTGTTCGAGGATCCATCAACATGAAGATCTCAAACGTCTCCTGTTAGATCCAGTAACGTTGGTGGGGGCTCAGACACAGAGAACTCGGCGACAAAGTCCGCCAGGACTTGTCCTTTTATTGACGTTCGAGGCTTGTACCTAATTTCAAACTCTCCGAGCTCTACAGCCCATTTGGCAACCCTCCCGGACATATCGGCTCGGTGAAGGATCGGCTTGAGAGGTCGGTCTGTAAGGACGTCTATGGCGTGAGCCTGGAAGTAATGTCGAAGTTTCCTCGTCGAGATTATCAATGCCAAGACCGATTTTTCCATTGGAGAGTATCTTGTCTCGGTGTCAAGCAAGGTTTTGCTTATGAAATATACGGGTTTTTGGGCTCCTTTGCTATCCCTGACCAATGCTCCACTCACGGCGTCTTGAGATACGGACAAGTAAAGGCTAGGCACCTCCCCTGTCGCCGGAACAGATAAAGTCGGAGGATGTTTCAAGTAGTCCTTGATCCCTTCAAGAGCTCGACCGCATTCCTCGTCCCAAACCCCCTTAGCTGCCCCCCTCAACTTGGCAAAAAATGGTTTGCACTTATCGGATGACTTGGAAATTAATCTGTTAAGGCTGCCAACATCCCGGCCAATTTCTGAACATCCTTAATGGTCCTAGGCGCCCGGAAATTCTAGATTGCTTGTATTTGCTCGGGGTTTGCCTCGATTCCCCGATAAGCAACCAAATATCCCAAAAATTTTCCTGAGCTCACACCAAAGGCGCATTTCGAGGGGTTTAGTTTTAGGCTATACTTCTGGAGGATGACGAATGTCGTCCCGAGATCATAGAGATGGTCGGCCCCCTCTTTGCTTTTGACCAACATGTCATCAATGTACACCATCGTTTCGTCGAGCTGGTCTTTGAAAATTTTGTTCATCAAACGTTGGTAAGTCGCCCCAACATTCTTCAACCCAAAAGACATCACCGTGTAACAGTAGATTTCTCGGGGCGTGATGAACGCCGTTTTCTCCTGATTTGATTCATGGAGGGGAATCTGGTGATATCCAGCCCGAGCATCCATAAAGGTGATGCGCATGTGGCCGGCTGTGGCGTCTACTAGCTGATCAACCTTAGGCAAGGGGTACTCGTCCTTGGGGCAAGCCTTGTTTAGGTCCGTGAAATTCACACAAACTCGCCATTTCCCTTCTTTCTTCTTGGCGCACACGGTATTGGATAGCCAGTGGGGGAACTGTGCCTCCTTGATGGAACCTGCTCCCAACAACTTATCCACCTCTTCATCCATAGCCTTCGCGTGATGAGGCGCCGTTCTCCGGGCCTTTTGCCTAACGGGTTTGAATGAGGGATTCACATGGAGTCGATAAGTCATCACCTCGACACTTATCTCCGTCATCTCGGCCTAGGTCCACACAAAGATATTGGCATTGTGGCGTAAAAATGAGGCCATATCATTTCTCTCTGCGTCGTTGAGTGACTCCCCTATCAAAAAATACTTTTCATTGCTATCTGGGCTCAGGAGAATCTTCACCAAGGCCTTAGTAGGCCGGTCGGCCGGCTCTGTAATGGGCTCGTCCACTCTCGGACAACCACTCTGTGATTGCTATTTGGCAACCACCGCATCGGGATCACGTTCCTGACTCTGGCCGCTGATACCCTTTTTCACTGCGGCACAGAAACAGCTTTTCACCGACGCCTGATCACCCCGGATTTTTATTATGCCTTGCGGCGTTGGAAACTTTATTTTCTGGAGATAAGATGAGTGAACCGCCTTTATTGCATGCAACCACGATCTCCCCATAATAGCGTTGTAAGGGGAGTCAAAGTCCATTACTATAAATTCTACTGGCATGGTCACCACCCCCGCCCATACCAGGAGGGTGATTTTTCCAAGGGGAAGGGTGCTGGAACCATTGAAACTGATGAGGGGGGTTTTTACGGGTTCCAGATCCCCCTGAGAGAGTCCCATCTCATGGAAGAGGTGATCGTACATTACCTCGGAAGAACTGCTTGAGTCCACCAAGATCCTCTTGACGTCGAACTTTTTGACCCGCAAAGTGATCATCAATACATCCTCGTGGGGGAGGACTACCCCACCGAGATCAGCATCGAAAAACTAGATAATGTCGGCACCACTCCGCGGCTTCTTAGGCGGCCGCTCATCACCCCTTTCTTCCACCCTGACCGCTTGAGAGACCCTTTGTAACTCGGCGTGGAGGGAGTTATATGTAGGCCTCTTCACTGTGCAGGCATGAATAACATCAATCACGGGTGCTACCTCAGTTGGCACCTCGGCTCGCTCCCTTGTCGACCCGCCGGGACGACCCCTATCAATGATTCCCCGAGGTGTCCGTCTCGCACCAATTGTTTGAGGAAGGATTTATAAACCTTGCAATCCTCCGTCAAATGACTGATATCTCTATGATACGAACAATGGAAGGCCGCATTCCTTGTCGACGAGTCTCCAAACATCCTCGGGGGCCACTTGAAGTAAGATTTGTTTTTGATTTTTGGGAAGCATCCTGTGAATGGGCTTGTTGAAGACCGTGTTCACTCTTTGGAAGGATAGGCGAGTTGGGGGTGGAATGGGCCTCCCTTGCGGGCCGGCTGCTCCCTTTCCTTTTTTCTCAGCACCGTGGCCCTGCTTTCGGGCGCGGCTGATTCTTCCTCCATTCGCGCATATTTGTTAATCCAAGCCATCAAGTCTTTCATGTCTGCCAGAACCTTCTTAGTCAGTGATTTGTACAAATTAGTGTCCTGGGACAGCCCCAACCTAAATGACGCCGCGACCAATGCCTCTGAACATGCCTCCACCTTGTTCACTTCATCCTAATACTAGACGGCATATTGTCGAAGTGTCTCTCCCCCTTTTCGCCTAAGCGTCAACAGAGTGCCAATGTCCTTTGGTTTCTTACTGCTGGTGATGAATCGAGCTATGAAGAGCTCCGTCAATTGTTTCCAGGACCTAACGCTCTCGGGAGCAAGGTTCTTATACCATCTCATGCCCGTGTCTCCTAGGCTTATGGGAAAAACTTTACATAACATCCTTTGGTCAGTATCATAGATTGACATCAATTGTTTGTATTGTCGAAGGTGGTTCTCGGGATCGGTTTTCTCATCATAGACTTTGAACCGTGGGACGGTAAACTTCTTCGGTATCTCGGCCTCCCTGATAGCTCAGACGAACGGTGAGATAACTTCGTCAGAGTAGACCTCGGGCTCATGGTTGCGCTGAGCGATGAAGGGGACCCTGGGATCCTTTTTTGATCTTTCTCCTCGAGGCCTTTGAGGTATGGACTCCGCTTGTGATTTGGCGGCTCCGACGCCCTCGGGTATCCCTCGGCGCAGGTCCCACCTGGACAGGCTTGCCTTCTGGCCTGATTCCGACTTCCCCTTGGAGGCCGAGAACCCTCCTTGGCGGTTACGTCCCTTGGGTGAGTGCCTAATCCAATCTTTCCTGGAGGGCCACTGCCAGGGGGGTCTGGACAGGTTCTGGCTAGGCACTTGGTCCCCGAACCCGCGACTACGCTCACCCGCGCTCGCTGATTGCTCAAAATCATCAAGACGTTGTTGGACTTTGGCGTTTTCTCCTTCAAGCTGCTTAATGCGTTTGCCCATCCGTTTTTCCACCATCTCAACGATATCTTGGGCCATGAGGTCACGCCCCCCAAGGCCTTGATCCATAGGGAACGTTCTTTGCGAAGAATGTTCTACCCCATCTGATTGGCCCAATGAACCCGGCTCCAGAACCATTAAAGCTGGACGGGCTCTGCGTTCCTGGCCCATACACCTGCTCCCTCACCCTGAGATCGAGTGTTCACCATTAGACGATCGCTACCGGGAAAATTGTCTTCGTTCCCACAGACGGCCCCAAATTGCACGGGATAATTCCTGCAATAGTATGAGGCAGCAACCTCCAAGTTGACGAACCTGAAACAACAGGGTCAGAAAAAAGGGGGCCAGGCGAGTGCCCAACTAATCCCCTCCGAAGCTTAAGTCAGTATAAGGTCGAAGGGTTTTGCTCAATGGACTATTTTTCTGGTTCAAGTTTGCGTATCTTTGTCCATTTTTTTGAGGAGTATTTATACCTGAATTAGCAATGATTGCCAATAATTTTCAGTCCCATCTGGACATCTTACATCTGACACACCATTTTTTGTGCAATGAGTGTTTTCCACTCACGTCTCCTCCTATTGAATGCTAGGAAAGTGGGGTAAATATTTGGCCAAATGCCGAGCATTTATGCTACTACCCGAGTACCCAAATCCCCTAGATCGGCATCCGACATCAACTGAGCATTGAATACTCGAGGGGAACAGTTCCTCAGGGAGAGCCAATCGCGTCGTCTCAGCGCATCAGCCATTAATGTTTAGCCATCATGACAGTAGGCTTAGACTCCCAGAGGACAGGTATTGGCAGGCGCACAATTATTTGCCTTGTCACTATCACTCATTCCGCCATAAATGGGGGGCACATCGCATTAAATACGATGCCAGCTGTCGTACTCGGTTGCTCCGTGTCACCATACCTCGGTTTACCTGCTCGGCACCCTTTGGATATTCCAACGACTTCATTATTCCACGTGTCAACCCGGGGCTGTAGAGCCACCTAGAGTCCCGCCAAAATTGCTAATCAAATTTCTTTGCTTTGCAGAGACATTGTTGGTAACTACTGGGCAGATTCTCCAAAATCTGTGCTTCCTATCTATCAAGAACTAATATCTGCTGGTCTCAGGATATGGGTATACAGGTGCAACGTCACTCTATTTCGCCTTTCTCCTTTCTCCTTTCACGATATTAGTGCATTTTTTTTCGCCCAATAAGATTTTACAATTCTTTACCCCTAGTTTCTTTAGCAGTTTATATGGTTTTATGGTGTATAGATCCATTTTTGAATAAAGAAAAATTGCAACTCATTCAATTTTGCTAATCCTCTTTACAATATAATTCTGCCATCACACCCACCCCAGAAAAAGAAAATACAAACTAAAACACACACGTACTCAGAAAGACAGAAAATTAGTGTGGTAGGTTTACATTTTGCATCTTGCTTGTAGTCAATATTTTTCTGTTTCATCAAGTATGGTTGTGATTTTCATGGTAATTCTGAACTGTGCTGTGTGAAAACTTATCACCCATACACATCAATTAGCTCCTTGGGAAAAACCTAATACATATCTCAAAGCTTCTTTTTTTTCAATCTTAACTATTAACTAATCAATTTGAATTTAGGAATTATGGGGTTGGGATACTTAACGGAAGACACAAGTTGGTATTTTGCGATAGATAAAATCATTTGAAGATTGTATATCCCTAGCTTTTCTTATTTTGCGTTTTCCTCTCTCTGTTTCTCTAGTTCTTTGGTGTTTCCCGTGGCTGCTATGTGCTTGTAAGAGTAAAGTCAGCTTCGTACTTGCACCTGGAAGTACCTTAGAGCAAATTGACAATAATTTACATTGAAAAAAATCAATCATGTTAATTCGTCTCTTAGAGGTGCATTAACGATTAAAGATGTTTGACGCCTCAAACATATGAATGTGGAAGTAATGTCCTTACAATATTTCTTGATGTACAGAATGCATGTTGAACCATAAGTTCGTAGATTGTTCAATAGGTGCAACATTGCATGGTTGGGGGATGCTTAGACTTGACTGAAACTGAAGTCAATGCATTTTGTAGTAGCATTTGAATCGAGTCTATATTGCTAATTGTCCAATAATCATGAGCTTCTTTTTGTTGAGCAGGAGGACTCCCAAGTATTTTTGTTATAGAATTTTTAAAAGAAATTTGGCATGTCAGTTTGATATAGTACAAAATCAACTTATGCATGCTAACTGCCCTTGATATAGAACCCCTGCGACCCATTTTATGAGATGTTTGAGAAGATAAGGAAGAACTGAGCCACAATTGTAATATTATTCTTCAGTTTTGTTATTGCGTCCGACATCTTATCATATCTTGTGCTTCATGTCTGTCCAGTGGAGATACCGACTCAGTGGTCCCCCTGACTGCAACACGATACTCCATTGATGCTTTGAAGCTTACAACTATTACCAATTGGTACCCATGGTATGACAATGGAAAGGTTAGTTACTCTAATGAGCTGTAATCTTTGAATGCAGCGATTGTGCTCCTCCGCATAAATAAAATACAATGGTTGTTTTGTTAATTATTCTTTCTGCCTCTTTTTCACCGTTGGCGATACACCCTAATGTCTTCATATCTGCTACCATAAAAGAGAAATAATGGATTAATGTAGTTAGGAATCTTTATATCTTCATAATTTGATGGTTAAATCAGGAGTTTTCAAAACTACTACTAAAACAAGGCTTCTAGTCATGTGGCACAATTGTATACTTTTTCTTTTTATAATATAGGTTGGCGGATGGAGCCAAGTGTACAAAGGGTTAACCCTCGTAACAGTAACTGGAGCAGGGCACGAGGTTCCCCTTCATCGCCCTCGACTAGCTTATATTCTGTTCAGATCATTCTTGGAGAACAAGCCAATGCCAAGGTGAACCTTCTTGGTCCAATTTGTCTGATCCACAACATATATGCAAAAGTAGATACACATCGATTTATTGGATGCTGAAAAAGAAAGAAATAAGAGGAGAGCGCCCTCCGAGCAACCCCCCATTCTTGCCAGATATAATGGCACCTTTTTAGTTTTAGTTTGCCATTGATGATTGCCAGGAGATTGTCTGTGAAATGACAATTGCAGGAAGCTCTGGAGCTTGGTCTGCAATTGATTTTTTTTTTTTTTTGTCATTTGAATTCATAAATTATGTATATGACAGTTATTGCGTACGTTTGTTTCTTATTATCCTCATACATTGTCAAAAAATTAGTTCCTGGAAATAGTTTTTGAAGACTTATACTTTTTTTTTGTTAACAGGTTGGATTGATTATGCTTGATCATACATAGAACATCACCATTTTATATCCTCAAGCTTACCTACAACTTAATAAGTTTTCAGTCTGTTCAAATTATCTAAGCCAAAAACATGCTAATTGGTAACAGAGATTTTTAGCCAATGTCTAAAGACTAAACTTTCAAGGGTCCAACCCATAATCATATAAAAAAGTTGGCTTCTTGTAACAATTAAGCAGCAATATTCGTAACACCAAACACAAAAAAAATTTGAATTTTTTTCGGGAGCTTTAGTTGGTTTAGATATTACTTTTTTTTTATATCACATGGTTCCAACTTATTTCATCTGGAAGTGAGAATGAATGTAGGTAGGTCTGTCAATGGATCGAATTCGAATCCGATTAACTGAATATGAATTAATATTTTTTTATCGATAATTTTTACCTGAATTCAATATCTTATATTTCATATATTCGATTCGAATTATTTATATATTTTTATATAAATATTAAAAAATTTAAGTGGCTATTTAAAAAAAATTATTTAAATTTAGTTATAATTTGTTAAACTTTAGGTAATTGAGTTATTTGGATCGGATGTGATTGAATTTCGAATAATTAACGGATTCTAAAATAGATTACAAAAATAAAATCGGTCGGTTTATCATATCAAATTCAAATCTGACTTTTAAAATCGAATTAGAATTCGAATAAGTCACAATTC
Organism: Ilex paraguariensis; assembly: GCA_963454935.2. Taxonomy (NCBI): domain Eukaryota; kingdom Viridiplantae; phylum Streptophyta; class Magnoliopsida; order Aquifoliales; family Aquifoliaceae; genus Ilex; species Ilex paraguariensis. The sequence continues at coordinate 940,511 of CAUOFW020000737.1, read as the reverse complement.
AATTCAATTCAAACTCAATTCATTTCCACGCCTAAAAACATGACCGTCGAGACTTTACCGTAACTACCCATAAAGTGGACAACTCGTTAACCAGTTGAACAAATCGGTTTCGCTCCTACTTAGTTAAGATAATAAAATCATTCAAATGATTTGGAATCAAAATTCAGAGTGTTCTCCTCAAATTAATCTTTTCTTATCAACTACCGTCGTACATCCACATTCATGACATTTAAATGTTACGAGTATGACAAAAATGAAAAGTCTTGGTAAACTGGTATTATAAAAATTCTATTGATTAATGGGTCAAAAAATCACATGGCCAACTTGGGTGTTCCATGAAGAAAAATTCATGGCGCCATCAATGGGCAGCATCAAAAAAGTCAAAATGGTGCAGAAAAGTAAATTATTATTTTCTCAAAAAAAAAAAGAAGAAGATAAATCTTGATACAGCTCATTTTGATCTTCCAATGATATTATATCATATTTTTATCTATGCCTGTCACTAGTCAGCTAGTTGACTTGTATGAAAGAAGAAAAAGGGATTTCGATTACGGTACGGGAGAAAAAAATTTGGTATTTTATTTTTAAATTTTACTATTTTAATAAATTTTGTGGTTTATTTTATAATTAAAAAATTTATTATTTTTTTGGATAATTTATTATATTTGTCGTAATTATTTTTATTTATTTTTTGATACCATAATAATAATAAAAATATTTACAAATGGAATAAAAATAATTACAAATATGATAAAAATCGATATGGTACCGAAATTTTGTTTTTCGATAAAATAGACGAGTCGAAGATGAACAAGTTTGATCTCTATTCTCCGGTCATTGATTAATTAAACATTAAAAATCACTTAGCCGATTAAATGCAAACCACTCTTATTTATTACACCCAAAAAAAAAAAATCCATATAGTTCACATATGACACGAAATTAGTGGATTCGAGTTAAATATTTTCGCACAATTAATAAATAGGGATTGACATGATTAGTAAGATACCTTTTGATCTGAACATTTTAGAATATATACTAATTTTATTTAATGGTAACTTAATTTTTCATGATTGTAACTTGACGCAAATTAAATTATAAATTAAATGTTACGAAATATAAATTCCCCTAATTAAATGGTTAGTGGATAAACACTAGAGTTTTATTTTTTCGTTATAGAGTGTTTAGAGTTATCCTGACTATTTTCTAAAGTTTAGAGGTTGGTCACTGTGATTTAAGTTGTGTTAGAACACGTCCTTGAAAGCACAAGGGATGCTACTACTTTTATGGAGTGTACCAGATGTCATACTCAATCACTGAATCACCCTAAAGATTTAATAAACAACACTTCATATGGAGTCATGTGAATTATATTAGAGAGCATTTAGCATTAAGAAATGCACACATGCATTACTCCCTCTTGTGTTCTCCACAAAAAAAGTAACATACATGTGACAAAGATCCCTATTTTTGGGGCAATGCAAGTGGCCTCAAGCCACCTTGTTCACACCCCTTACTCTTAACATCCCATACTCATTCACTAATATTTCTTAGAGTTGAGCTAATTACTCTTGAATTTGCTAACAATGAGAGAATACTCCAAGATGTTTTGCTCTCCAATAGGTGTTTTGGGCTTTGTGACCCTGTTTCTCTCTCCCATTGCTGCTGCCACCGCCGGTCACCCCCACCACAAACAGCAGGTGGGAGATAGGATTACGAAGCTTCCCGGACAACCGGAAAGTGTCACATTCTCTCAATACTCCGGCTATGTTACCGTGGACAAGGCCATGGGCCGGGCTTTATTCTACTGGTTAATCGAATCGCCGGCTGGTAAGAAGCCCACATCAAAGCCACTTGTTCTGTGGCTCAATGGTGGACCTGGCTGCTCATCTGTGGCCTATGGGGCCTCTGAAGAGGTGGGCCCTTTCAGGGTTCAGCCGGATGGATTGACGCTGAAATTGAGTCCCTATGCTTGGAACAAAGGTTAGTAATAGCACATTAGGTAACATTTGTATATCTTCTTATCTTGGACTTTGATTGTTCCAATCAAGTGATAGTGACATTATAAATTTTTAGAGATGGTCTAGCGATCAAGTCTGTTTTTTTTGTAAGCAAGAGGTTTCGAGTTCGCTATTTCTTATACTTTCAAAGAGTCAACCATCATTGTTTCTCATGAGACATGTCTTGAAAATTAGATCGAATTACGATGGTTGACTTAGAGTTTGAGAGGTAGTCGAGACAAATTTAAACACCCAATAATATTAAAAAAATAAAAGACCCTATAAAATTGTGAGTCCCCCTCATCTCGTCATTTGTCACAGATATTTGAACCTACCATCCACTTAGAAAATTTAGATGTTAAATGTCATGTCTGAAGTGATGGTTTTGGTCATGCAGAGGCCAACTTGCTCTTCCTTGACTCACCGGCTGGTGTTGGCTTCTCCTACTCAAATACTTCAACCAANGGGCTTTGTGACCCTGTTTCTCTCTCCCATTGCTGCTGCCACCGCCGGTCACCCCCACCACAAACAGCAGGTGGGAGATAGGATTACGAAGCTTCCCGGACAACCGGAAAGTGTCACATTCTCTCAATACTCCGGCTATGTTACCGTGGACAAGGCCATGGGCCGGGCTTTATTCTACTGGTTAATCGAATCACCGGCTGGTAAGAAGCCCACATCAAAGCCACTTGTTCTGTGGCTCAATGGTGGACCTGGCTGCTCATCTGTGGCCTATGGGGCCTCTGAAGAGGTGGGCCCTTTCAGGGTTCAGCCGGATGGATTGACGCTGAAATTGAGTCCCTATGCTTGGAACAAAGGTTAGTAATAGCACATTAGGTAACATTTGTATATCTTCTTATCTTGGACTTTGATTGTTCCAATCAAGTGATAGTGACATTATAAATTTTTAGAGATGGTCTAGCGATCAAGTCTGTTTTTTTTGTAAGCAAGAGGTTTCGAGTTCGCTATTTCTTATACTTTCAAAGAGTCAACCATCATTGTTTCTCATGAGACATGTCTTGAAAATTAGATCGAATTACGATGGTTGACTTAGAGTTTGAGAGGTAGTCGAGACAAATTTAAACACCCAATAATATTAAAAAAATAAAAGACCCTATAAAATTGTGAGTCCCCCTCATCTCGTCATTTGTCACAGATATTTGAACCTACCATCCACTTAGAAAATTTAGATGTTAAATGTCATGTCTGAAGTGATGGTTTTGGTCATGCAGAGGCCAACTTGCTCTTCCTTGACTCACCGGCTGGTGTTGGCTTCTCCTACTCAAATACTTCAACCAATCAAATTACTGGGGACCAGAAAACAGGTCTCTCTCTCTCTCTCTCTCTCTCTCTCTCACACACACACACACACACACACATACACGGGCACACTTGGTTTGCTCTAAATCTCAAAGTAAACTATGTTTAACTAACTTGATGTTGAATATTTTTGTAGCCAAAGATGCCTACACATTTCTTATCAAATGGTTTGAAAGGTTCCCTCAGTACAAGCACAGGCCATTCTACATTGCTGGGGAAAGCTATGCAGGTGTCACCATCACCTTCTTCACCTCACACATCATATTAAAAAGACTTTCTTAACCCATGAAACATGGCTTCTTGGTACCTATTCTCAGGTCATTACATTCCTCAGCTATCCCAAATCATAGCCAGATTCAACAAGGGTATCCACAACCCTATTATTAATTTCAAAGGATTCTTGGTAATTAACATTTCACCAATAAGAACTAAGAGTTTTCCATCAATTTTTTTTTATTTCTCATTTTTTTTTCCTTTTGAAATTTTATGTATGAGCAGTTGGGCAATCCACTTATTGATGATTATTATGATAACATTGGAACATTTGTATACTGGTGGAGCCATGGTTTGATCTCAGACTCTACATATGAGGCACTAAATAATTCGTGTCCTCAAGATTCATTTCTATTTCCACGAAAAAATTGTAACGACGCTCTTATGAGTGCCATATCGGAGTTTGGAGACATCGATCCTTATGGTATTTACGGCAGTCCTTGTTTGGATCTCGGGACCACACTTCATCACAACTTAAGATATCCTTTGGTAAGATCTCGCAACTTTTCCAATATTCAACCATTTAATTTGATTTTGATTGATTGATTGATATTTCTATCATACCTCCATGAAAATTATTGTGCCATGGTGCAAAAGTATCATTGAAATATGTTCTATATTCTTAAATATTTATGAAGTAATGATACACTGATCAAATTTTGAGATCAAATTTAGAGTCCAAATAACATGACAGTTGATTATTTGAAGCTCTTATTGGGGCCCAAATGATATGACATCAATCAAAAAAGACTAAATCAACTGTCATGTTATTTGAATTCAAAATTTGATCTCAAAATTTAGTCAGTCTAGTATTACTGATATTCATGCGGTACAACTTACTATATTTTTAGGTAATGCAGCCATCATGGACTTTCGGAGGGAATGATCAATGCATTGTGAAGTACACGAAAATGTACATGAATCGTCTAGAGGTGCAAAAAGCTCTTCATGCAAACGTTACTCGAATTCCTCATCCTTGGATGCCTTGCAGGTTTGTCCAATCTATATAGGGTATATTTAGTACAAGTGACTTTTGCCACTCTATCTTACCTAACGACGGAAAATTAATGCAAGTTGATAATTCTTTCAATTATCAAATACATTGCCGACTTTTTATACTTTCCATGACAACATTAATTATCTTTGGCACTTATGAGATGCATACGCTCTGTGAGATCAACATCAAGCGAGTTTTATAGTCGTATCGGATTGACCTTACCATCGACTTTTATAACTATGTTATTTATTAGGAATAGTCTACGATACCAAAAAAAAAATTATAAATCACCACAAAAAACCCATAAAAGTTATAAATTACTTATAAAAGTTGTGATTTTTTTTTTATAAAATGACCTATAAAAATTATAAAATCACCCATTATAGTTGACAATTTGGAGATATGAGACCNCCACGAAAAAATTGTAACGACGCTCTTATGAGTGCCATATCGGAGTTTGGAGACATCAATCCTTATGGTATTTACGGCAGTCCTTGTTTAGATCTCGGGACCACACTTCATCACAACTTAAGATATCCTTTGGTAAGATCTCGCAACTTTTCCAATATCCAACCATTTAATTTGATTTTGATTGATTGATTGATATTTCTATCATACCTCTATGAAAATTATTGTGCCATGGTGCAAAAGTATCATTGAAATATGTTCCATATTTCTTAAATATTTATGAAAGTAATGTTACACTGATCAAATTTTGAGACTAAATTTAGATTTCAAATAACATGACAGTTGATTATTTGAAGCTCTTATTGGGGCTCAAATGACATGACACCAATCAAAGAAGACTAAATCAACTGTCATGTTATTTGAATTCAAAAGTTAGTCAGTCTAATATTACTGATATTCATGTGGTACTACTTACTATGTTTTTGGGTAATGCAGCCATCATGGACTTTCGGAGGGAATGATCAATGCATTGTGAAGTACACGAAAACGTACATGAATCGTCTAGAGGTGCAAAAAGCTCTTCATGCAAACGTTACTCGAATTCCTCATCCTTGGATGCCTTGCAGGTTTGTCCAATCTATATAGGGTATATTTAGTACAAGTGACTTTTGCCACTCTATCTTACCTAACGACGGAAAATTAATGCAAGTTGATAATTCTTTCAATTATCAAATACATTGCCGACTTTTTATACTTTTCATGACAACATTAATTATCTTTGGCACTTATGAGATGCATACGCTCTGTGAGATCAACATCAAGTGAGTTTTATAGTCGTATCGGATTGACCTTACCATCGACTTTTATAACTATGTTATTTACTAGGAATAGTCTACGATACCGAAAAAAAAATTATAAATCACCACAAAAAACTCATAAAAGTTATAAATTACTTATAAAAGTTGTGATTTTTTTTATAAAATGACCTATAAAAATTATAAAATCACCCATTAAAGTTGACAATTTGGAGATATGAGACCGATTTTTTTATTTTTATTTTTATTTTTGGTTACCGTAGTCTTCTCCTATTTATTAAATGTAGTGATTTCATTTCGATGTGAAATCCAAATGGTTTGTTGTATAGTGTTAAACACATCTCCATTCTTGTGCAGCGATGTTATAAGGAGTAGTTGGAGTGATTCTCCCAGATCAATGCTTCCTATCTTTAAAGAACTCATTGCAGATGGCCTCAGGATATGGGTCTATAGGTAATTTCACTCTCCTTTTTTTGGTTCTTTGACTTTTTGCGCTTTCTGACGAAGTCAAAGAAGGCTTGGATTGTAAAAAGGATTTAGGGTCGGGTTGGTTCATGGGAAAAGGGTGGACTAATGGGTGGCATTGGACCAAAAATAATCCGGAGTCTCACATAACCAATGTTTGTTTCATTTTAAGGCAAAGGGATTAAATAATCGAGCTATTCTCGGTCCAATATGAATAGTAAATTTTATCCCATGTTTGCAGGTTTAAATAAACTCACATGTGGGTGTTGGGTTTCAAAGTCATCCACGTTTATTTCATTGGGATTAGGATTTAAATTACCAATAAAAAATAAGTTGGTGGAAGGTTATTAAAATCAAAAGATAATGTCAAAATTGCAATAAAAGACATCTGATTTATGTCACATCGTGTGGTCAACATATTTTTGCTATTGTAGTTCAACAACTTCCAAATATAATATTCCTATCTAAACCTATCACAAAAGTCCAATTGGACGGCGGTTTTTTTTTCTTTTTGGTTCAATGGTAAGGAATTTTTAGATTAGCTTACGCGCATTATGTCTGATTCCTCCGGTCCGGTCAAATGCATGTTATCCACACAAGAATTAGGGTATTTGTAAGAGATAAATCTATCATGGTTTGAATCTAAAAAATTGTCAAGTTTTAAATTTAATACGTCTGATTTTACAACTCATCTTTATTATCAATTGAACTACCCTTTCNCATCTGATTTATGTCACATCGTGTGGTCAACATATTTTTGCTATTGTAGTTCAACAATTTCCAAATATAATATTCCTATCTAAACCTATCACAAAAGTCCAATTGGACGGCGGTTTTTTTTTCTTTTTGGTTCAACGGTAAGGAATTTTTAGATTAGCTTACGCGCATTATGTCTGATTCCTCCGGTCCGGTCAAATGCATGTTATCCACACAAGAATTAGAGTGTTTGTAAAAGATAAATCTATCATGGTTTGAATCTAAAAAATTGTCAAGTTTTAAATTTAATACGTCTGATTTTACAACTCATCTCTATTATCAATTGAACTACCTTTTTGAGTTTATTAGATGTGCTTGAATTGGTTTATCTAACCTAACAATCCGATCCATAATAATAAAACTCACGAAACAATTCCTTAAGGTTTAGGGTTTCGGGTCTAGGCCAATGGTCAAGACTCAATAAGCTGTCACAAATTCTCAACAGACTTGCTGGAAATCCTGAAAATTAATTAACCTTTTGCACAAGAAAATAAAATCCAACCACCAGTTTGTTCATCAATTATCTGATTGAAGTGCATTTTGTCGATAGTGGTGACACTGATGCTGTTTTGCCTCTCACTGCTACACGATATTCCATCAAAGCTCTAAACCTCAGGACCACTACAGATTGGCATGCCTGGTATGACAATCAACAGGTCAGTTCTCTTCTCACCATTCATTGTAATAAATATCCATCAATTTTGTCTGCCTTCTCTGCTGGGGGGGGACATATGGGGTTGTTTTTTTGGATTTTTTTTTTTTGGGGGGTGGGGGGTGTTAAATGGGTTAGTGGAAAGCCAGCCCCCTATTGTAGTTTTGGATGTCTTCTAGGGCTAATCACCCTTTGTGCCCCAAAAGATGTTTTTATTTTTAATTTATACCCTCAAACATTAAAAATTTTAATTAATGTCATGAATTGATAGCAATGTGGATCGTTTTCTGTCATAAATTGAAGCATGTGAGGTGCAAGTGGTTTGGACATAAAGATGAGACATACCTATCATTATAGATCTTCGTCTGTGATTAATTTGCACTGTTTTGCATATCAAAAATAGGGTTGCATTAATCAGATAAAAACTAACATTATCATGTGCAATTCACATGATTCACCGACAGTCTATAAATTTACATATACACATAAGTCAATTTTTGAAACAATTGCAACTCACGTATTTCAATTTATGACAAAAAATTGAATCAGAGTTTGGATCAGATCTTCATTACTACTAATTCATAACATTAAGAATGCNTATACACATAAGTCAATTTTTGAAACAATTGCAACTCACGTATTTCAATTTATGACAGAAAATTGAATCAGAGTTTGGATCAGATCTTCATTACTACTAATTCATAACATTAAGAATGTAAATTAAATTTTTTAATGTTTGAAAATTTAAATTGAAAACTGAAGTATCTTTTGGAGTGCAAAGTAACTGAAGTTCTCATGGATGGTAATATTGTTCTTGGCTGTGATATAGGTTGGTGGGTGGAGCCAAGTGTATGACGGTCTGACCTATGTGACAGTGAGGGGAGCAGGGCATGAAGTTCCACTAGGTCGCCCTCGGCTTGCACTGACTTTGTTTAGACATTTTTTGAAGAATGAAACTTTGCCAGTTTCAGCAAAATAAAAGTACTTGCGAAGGACATTTTATATTTTGTATGTACTCTTTAATTATGATCCCCTGACCCAAAAAAAAGAAAGAAAGAGCCTTTCCAATGTTGAGTTTCTTAATTTGCTCACTCAACAACTTCAATTAATTAATCGAAAAAAAAATTATGTACCATATCTCTAAAATTTATTATTTTAATAGGTATTTGTATAATTTTTGTGGGTTATATTACAATCAAAAAAATTATCACTTTTATAGATAATTTATCCTTTTGTGAGTATTTTTACCACTGTTGTAGTAATTATTTTTACCACTTTTTTTCGATACAAAAAAATTATTATTTTTGTGAGTGTTTTTACCACTGTTGTAGTAATAATTTTTACGACTTTTTTTGGTACAACAACAATGATAAGAATAACCACAATAATAATTTTTTTTAAAAAAAATCACCAGTTTTATAAACGAGTAAATCCAACACAACATGATTAATAAACGAATTAGGTGTATGTAAAGTCAATGAAAAATAATACATGATATTGACTCGTTTATATACCGATTATATATTATTTATTCGATATAACACGATTCGTTAGACAAGAATTAACAAACGAATTAAGTATAAATCACCTAAACTTGCGGGTGTGAGGTATAACTTAAACTGAAACAAAACTATTTGAGAATAAAGTGGTCCATAATGTGAAATTTTTAAAGGTAAGTATAGAAAAACAAGTAGCAACTAAATGACTAGTCATTTAAAATTTTAGTCAATTTTTAACCGGCACTTAAATATTTAAGTGATGTAAGTTTTGACTATTAAGTGCACTTAATTAAAACTGTGAAATGTTTTCAATATTAAATGTTTTAACAGTCAACAAAGATTGGTTATGATGATGCACAAAAGTGGGTTTATACAAAATTAATCAATGGATAAAATAAAAAGGGTTCAACATATGTAAACACAAAGATTGTGTGGATTCGATTTGGGTTACCTACTCTAGTGGAAAGTGCTACAGTGACCAGAGAATCTTATTGCTTAATAGTGTTGTATATTGAGATGTGTGTGATGCCCCCCATNCTACTCTAGTGGAAAGTGCTACAGTGACCAGAGAATCTTATTGCTTAATAGTGTTGTGTATTGAGATGTGTGTGATACCCCCCAAATATAGGCGAAACTTACAATTTATTGGGGAGTGCAGTCTTCATGGTGCTCCAGAGCGGGCTTTGATGGAGGCACCATCGCGGAAAGTTCTGATTAAGGCATCACCACCCTTGTGACGGGAGTGGGTGGCTCCGTGATTTTGGCGTAATAGACGAGGTGGTTGATGTTTGCGATGCGTACCCTAATTTTCTTCTTAAAATGGAGATTTCATGTACGTTACTAGAAAACTGGGGGCTTTGTCCTTGTTGGCTTTTATTTCTGATCTGGGCTTGGGTGCACCTTTGACCTAGACTTGGTTTATATTTTTAAACTAGGTCTCTGAGCTGAGCTTAGTCTGGGCAGGGCCTGTCATTTGCCCCCAAGCCCTGAGCCCCATGGGATTTAGGGGAGAGGACATCACTAAGAAGTCTTGTCTTAGTCCTCTTTAAGCAAGTGAACTCTGATGAGGAGAGATAGACACGAAGGGGCTATAGAGGAGGAGTTGTGGGTGGCTCACGAGAAAACAACACCTCTTGAGTCTAAGTTTATTAAAACTGAGGCTGCTTGAGTGAAAGCAGAGGCAAACTTAGGTCGAGCTTTTAGCGACTTGTGAGAAAACCGTTAAGCTGGAGACTAAGGTTGCTTGTGTGAGAGAAAAGTCAGAGTGAGGCCGAGCTTTTGGCGACTCGCGAGAGAATCGTTAAGTTGGATACTAAGGCTGCTTGTGTGTAAGCAGAGGCAGAGTTAGGCCGAATTTTTGATGACTTTTAAGAGAGCTAACAAGCTGGAAACAGAGGTTGCTTGTGTGAAAGACGAGGCAAAGTTAGGAATAGCTTTTGGCGATTTGCAAGAGAGCCGCTAAGTTAGAGACTAAAGCTGCTTATGTGTGAGTAGAGACAAAGTTAGGTCAAGCTTCTGGTGACTTATGAGAGAGCTGCTAAGTTGAAAATTGAGGCTGCTTGTGTCAGAATAGAAGCAAAGTTAAATCGAGCTTCCGAATGGCGAGAGAGCCACTAAGTTAAAGACTGAGATTGTTTGCATGTGAGCAGGGACAGAGTTAGGCCAAACTTTTGGCGACTCATGAGAAAGCCACCAAGCTAGAGACCGAGGCTACTTACGTGTGAGTAAAGACAGAGTTAGGCTGAGTTTTTGGCAATTCAGGAAAGTTGCTAAGCTAGAGACTGAGACTATTTGCGTGAGAGTAGAGGTAGAGTTAGGTCGAGTTTTTGGAGACTCGAGAGACTTTCTCCCATGGGAAGGAAAGAAGGAGGGAGATGATAGTGAGGGCAGTTAGAGGGCACAAATAGGATAAAGCCAGTGGAGCATGTACGTCAGGTGAGGGGAGACGAGGGCGCCTGATGAGCTAAGAGGGGTGACGCTAGGTGCCAGGGGCACTACTGGACGATCTGGGCATGCGATGCGGGTGGTGCCAAGGCGAGTGAGGATATAGGCGCTACGGCGAGGGCGCCTGATATGCCAGCGAGGGAGCCTGATGTTCCAGCAGGGGTGATGTCGGGAGCTAGGGGCACTATTAAATGAGTTGGGCATGCGATGTGGAGTGGCGCCAAAGCGGGCGGTGCGCCCAGGCCAGCGAAGAGGCGAAGGCAAGGCGTGCAGGTGCACGGGGTGCTATGCATTACTGGGTTGGGCATTCGGTGTCACGGGGTTGGGCGCTGGGCTACGAGGGCGCGTAGGAGGGCGCAAGGTGCATGGACATTGGGTGCTGGCTATTGGCACTGGACGCTTGGCTGGGCATTGGCGCATTGCACTAGGCGTCTGGCAAATGGTTGGCGTTGGGCGCAGGTGAAGTATTAGAAAAGTATGAAAAAGTGGCAAAATTTTGAACGACCTTAACTTTGCACCCAATTGTCCGTTTGAGGCAAAGAAAATTTCGAATCTAGGCATTTTTTTCTAGATCTACTACCTACAATGGTTTGGGCACTTAATTTTCCTAAAAAATACTTGTTTCCACTAAATTTGAATTTTAATTACATATTAGTGAAGAAGTAGAATTTTCAAGTGATATATTTCATTCGTGAAAAAGGACAACTTTTATTTTGAATGAATGAAATCATAGTTCTCAAGGTGAATATTATTTCTAGTGCCATTAGATGCTAAGATTGGTAGGATTGTTATTCCTTTCTATGTGAGGACTTAGCTTGCTTGACTTTGGCGACATCCTCAGTATCCATATATTTTTAGGCTTTTGAAAGTAATTATAGCATGTTCTTTTGTGAGTGCTTCAAAACTAAAAACCTAAGACTAGATGAGCATAGGCCTTCTGTGAAACGGGTGAGGTAACTCCTTAGAATTTGTCATTGGGCTCTTCAATTTGCAGGACCGCCGCGTTAAAATGAGTGAGGTAACTCCTTAGACTTTCATTCTGGTTCTGCTTGATGCTGAGTNACGGGTGAGGTAACTCCTTAGAATTTGTCATTGGGCTCTTCAATTTGCAGGACCGCCTCGTTAAAATGAGTGAGGTAACTCCTTAGACTTTCATTCTGGTTCTGCTTGATGCTGAGTAGATAGGTGGAAAACTTCTGGTGTCAGTGTCCCCTAATGAAGTGTGAGATGATGAACTNACCATCACAGGAAGCCCTGATTAAGGTGTCACCCTTGTGACGGAAGTGGGTGGCTCCGTGATGTTGACATTTGATCTTTGAGAAATACTTGTGAAAACTTTGGACTGTGAAAACTTTGTCTTTTTGAGGTCAAGAATTCAAGTTCCCTTCTCNATTCTGGTTCTGCTTGATGCTGAGTAGATAGGTGGAAAACTTCTGGTGTCAGTGTCCCCTAATGAAGTGTGAGATGATGAACTCGTTTAGTTTAGTAAAAGATTTAATGGAAGTCGGGATAAACTTGGTGAACCACTGGCGAATAGATCCCTTGAGGATGGTAGGGAAAACCATACACATGATCTCGNTAGGTGGAAAACTTCTGGTGTCAGTGTCCCCTAATGAAGTGTGAGATGATGAACTCGTTTAGTTTAGTAAAAGATTTAATGGAAGTCGGGATAAACTTGGTGAACCACTGACGAATAGATCCCTTGAGGATGGTAGGGAAAGCCATACACATGATCTCATCTCGTATGTTGTGTAGTTGTGGATCTTTGGAGTCATCTAAAACTTCCACGATTGGCATCTTGAACTTTGGGGGGAGAGGGGTAGTTGTCCACATTAGTGACAAAGGCGAGTCAGTACATCTCACAAGGTACTTGACTGTTTCAGGCCTTTGCGCCTTCATGGCATTGAAGACGTCGCTGAGTTGGTTCTACACTTGTTTGATTTTTTCATTCTAGTGATTGGAAATGCCTTTTAAATAGTCATTGTAGTTGCTCTCATGGTCCGCATAATGGTTTTTTCCCTTTGTCTTTTAGAATAGAAGGGTTACTAGCATGGGGGGATGGAATCGGCACGTGAAGAGAAGGAGCTGGGCTGCCTGGGTGCTAAGGAGGGATGCACTGGCGTTGGGAGGCGCCCTGGAGCTACAAATGGGTGCCTTGGGCGGAGTGCCTGGGGTGTTTTCCCTCCTAGGGGCTGGGGCATGACTCCTTGAGCATGTTCGACGAGCATTAACTGGAGGATCTGATAGTTTTGGTTCACCAACAGCTGCATTGTCTCCAATAATTGTTGTCTGACTATAGTGTTTGTCGCAACGATGGGGTTTGCTAGCAGGGGGACCTCATCGTGATGTGGTGCATCATTGTCTTTCCCTTGTTGATTCATGGATCTAGTTGTAAAAAGTGGAAATAGAGTAGGAAGAAGTAGAAAGACAGTAGGGTGAAAACTTAGTCGTTCCAATAGACGGTGTCAAGCTGGTGATTCACAAAAGTGGTTTATGAAAAATCAATCAAGGATGAAGTAAAGAGAGCTCAACACAAGCAAACACAAAGATTAGGTGGTTCTTGTCTGGGTGACCTACTCCTCTGGGAATGTTTATGGTGAACGGAGAATCTTATTACTCAAGAGTGTAGTGTACTAAGATGTATGTGATGTTTCCCATGTGTAGGTGAGACTTACAATTTAAAGGGGAGTGCAGTTTTCATAGTGCCCGAAAATGGGCTTTAATGGAGGCACCATCACAGGAAGCCCTGATTAAGGTGTCACCCTTGTGACGGAAGTGGGTGGCTCCGTGATGTTGACATTTGATCTTTGAGAAATACTTGTGAAAACTTTGGACTGTGAAAACTTTGTCTTTTTGAGGTCAAGAATTCAAGTTCCCTTCTCCCTTCCCCTTCCCCTTCCCATTCCCATTCCCAAAAAAAAAAGAGATAAAGATCTCATGTGCGTCACTCGTTTACTAGGCTTTTCAAGAGGATGGGCTTTGACCTTGCTGGCTTGTATTTCTGATTTGGACTTGACTGCACATGAGACTTGAACCTAATCTATATTTTTAAACTGAGCCTCTAAACTGGGCCGGTCTGAGTCGGGTTCGTCAAGTCCATGGTAGGTGCCTTTCATGGACATATACATCTCCAAGTCTTACCAATCTCCACCCTTGTAGGCAGGTTTTCAAAATATTACATGACACGGTCATGATGTAATATTAGAAAGTTTGAGTATTTTTTAAGTCCTTTGTTTCGTAAAGGAGTGGATTCGACGCAACACCATTAATAAACGAATTATATATGAGTGAAATCAATCAAAAAAATATACAAAATAATTTATTTATATGCCGGTTACATTTGATTTATACATGATACGAATTCGATTTGACATNACCATCACAGGAAGCCCTGATTAAGGTGTCACCCTTGTGACGGAAGTGGGTGGCTCCATGATGTTGACATTTGATCTTTGAGAATTACTTGTGAAAACTTTGGACTGTGAAAACTTTGTCTTTTTGAGGTCAAGAATTCAAGTTCCCCTCTTNCGCCTTCATGGCATTGAAGACGTCGCTGAGTTGGTTCTACACTTGTTTGATTTTTTCATTCTAGTGATTGGAAATGCCTTTTAAATAGTCATTGTAGTTGCTCTCATGGCCCGCATAATGGTTTTTCCCTTTGTCTTTTAGAATAGAAGGGTTACTAGCATGGGGGGATGGAATCGGCACGTGAAGAGAAGGAGCTGGGCTGCCTGGGTGCTAAGGAGGGATGCACTGGCGTTGGGAGGCGCCCTGGAGCTACAAATGGGTGCCTTGGGCGGAGTGCCTGGGGTGTTTTCCCTCCTAGGGGCTGGGGCATGACTCCTTGAGCATGTTCGACGAGCATTAACTGGAGGATCTGATAGTTTTGGTTCACCAACAGCTGCATTGTCTCCAATAATTGTTGTCTGACTATAGTGTTTGTCGCAACGATGGGGTTTGCTAGCAGGGGGGACCTCATCGTGATGTGGTGCATCATTGTCTTTCCCTTGTTGATTCATGGATCTAGTTGTAAAAAGTGGAAATAGAGTAGGAAGAAGTAGAAAGACAGTAGGGTGAAAACTTAGTCGTTCCAATAGACGGTGTCAAGCTGGTGATTCACAAAAGTGGTTTATGAAAAATCAATCAAGGATGAAGTAAAGAGAGCTCAACACAAGCAAACACAAAGATTAGGTGGTTCTTGTCTGGGTGACCTACTCCTCTGGGAATGTTTATGGTGAACGGAGAATCTTATTACTCAAGAGTGTAGTGTACTGAGATGTATGTGATGTTTCCCATGTGTAGGTGAGACTTACAATTTAAAGGGGAGTGCAGTTTTCATAGTGCCCGAAAATGGGCTTTAATGGAGGCACCATCACAGGAAGCCCTGATTAAGGTGTCACCCTTGTGACGGAAGTGGGTGGCTCCATGATGTTGACATTTGATCTTTGAGAATTACTTGTGAAAACTTTGGACTGTGAAAACTTTGTCTTTTTGAGGTCAAGAATTCAAGTTCCCCTCTTCCTTCCCCTTCCCCTTCCCATTCCCATTCCCAAAAAAAAAAGAGATAAAGATCTCATGTGCGTCACTCGTTTACTAGGCTTTTCAAGAGGATGGGCTTTGACCTTGCTGGCTTGTATTTCTGATTTGGACTTGACTGCACATGAGACTTGAACCTAATCTATATTTTTAAACTGAGCCTCTAAACTGGGCCGGTCTGAGTCGGGTTCGTCAAGTCCATGGTAGGTGCCTTTCATGGACATATACATCTCCAAGTCTTACCAATCTCCACCCTTGTAGGCAGGTTTTCAAAATATTACATGACACGGTCATGATGTAATATTAGAAAGTTTGAGTATTTTTTAAGTCCATTGTTTCGTAAAGGAGTGGATCCGACGCAACACCATTAATAAACGAATTATATATGAGTGAAATCAATCAAAAAAATATACAAAATGATTTATTTATATGCCGGTTACATTTGATTTATACATGATACGAATTCGATTTGACACGACTTGTTTAATATGAATTAATAAACGAATCGGGTAAAAGTAGAGTATTTTTTGATACAAACTCATTAAAATCTGATATAAACGCGTGATGGGACTTTTCTGAAATACTCCAAGATGAAGACACGTGTCCTCGACGTCACTAAAAATCCTGTTAACTGAGATCACGTACCATCGGCTTACAACTCCCTCGTCCCCGAGGACTTGACACGTGTCGAGTACGTTTTACGAACCGACACGTATCCCTCGGTCTGGTATGGTACCTCGGTCAACATGTACAACTTCCCTCGGCTCGAGATGTACCTATCCTCGGTACCGAGATGTACTCCAGTCCAGGATGCCTTTTTCTCTGCTCCAGTATTAGCTATTGATGTACAGGTCATTAGCCTAGACTAGTCTAGGTTAGCTATCATTGTCTCGTTTTACACAATTGGTGTCAGAAGGAACAGGAAGGCAGGGTCCATAGCCAATAAGGAATGGACGCGTGGCAAATTATGTCACATCAGAGACAGAAAGACCGCATGCCCTTACTGATACGCGACTTGGAAAAACAAACATTTAATTACACCATTCCCTTGATGAGACCGCATTCAATGCGGTAAGACTTGGAATTGAAAGGCAATAAATGTCTCTAAGGCTGGGCATTTATTGCATCCTCCCCGAGTGGAGATCATTAGACAGTCGGCAGCCCGATGACACAGCATTGATTGCTCGGCACCCTGAGCAATTAAAGAAAGGAAGACATTCCTCATCAGAATCAGTGCGCACACTGCCTGTACCTAATGATCATCTACTGACAACACTGACAGCAATCATGAG
>CAUOFW020000737.1:871849-890778 GCA_963454935.2 Ilex paraguariensis | reverse complement strand
TCTATGTTTAACAATTATACATTTAGTCCAGGGTTTGAAACCTAACCTGGTCTTGGCCCGATCATGAAACTCACATACTTGGGTTTCATGAAACCCAAGGAAAATGAGTTTCATATGTGAGTTTATGAGTTTAACATTCAATTGACATTTATACCCTCATATATCTTATATATCTCATATACACAAATTAGTTAAGGGATACAATAGTCATTTAAATACAAATATATTATCATAATAGTTATTTATCTGTGTGCATGCCAAATATGGGTATGAATAATATTAATTATTGAATCTCATCTTCAAATTAAATTCAAATTTGAACAAATCAATTTGAACCCCTCTCAAAAATTATACAAAAAAAAAACCTAAGAGTTTTTTTCTGACGGCATCCCATACGTACTTTTTTATTTAATTTTTTCGTCTAATTCACTGACAAATAAGGAGTTATCTATGGTATGGGGCAAAAAAAAAGTGGTACGGTATTGATATTTATTACTTTTGTGAGTTTTTTTAATTATTATTATTATTAGATATTTTTATTATTGTTGTGATATAAAAAAAATAGTAATCATAAATAATGATAAAAATACTCATAAAAATAATAAAAATATTTATAAATTTAATAAACCACCAACAAAAATAATAAAAAAATTCACAAAAATTGTAAATCAGTCATAAAAGTGATAATTTTTTTTATACTAAAAAAAAGTGATAAAAATAATAAAGTTTTTATTATAAAATATCCCATAAAAATTATAAAAATATCAATTAAAGTAATAAAATTAGTCGGCAAGTAACAGTACCGAGAACGTAGTCAAGTCCAACAAATAAACATTGATTTCAAAAATTCCAAGTCTTTTAGCATCTCTCTCTCTCTCTCTTAATATAAGTCAGAGTGGGCTACGTACGTACGGCAAATTGTTTTTACTTGTATAAATTATTCTCCAGATGCATATTTGTTCATAGGAATTGTATGATAATTTGCAGAACAGCTTCTTTATCGTCTCGATCAGTCTCTGGAATCTCTATTTCATAGTTCGTTCGTCAAACAATTTTCAGAAACTGTTTTAAGGGTTGTTTTGTTGAAAGAAGGAACGGTGCTTCATGGCCGGAGGTGGCGGAGGAGGGCGTTCTTTGGATGTGACGCCAACGTGGGCCGTCGCTGTTGTCTGCTTTGCGTTGGTTGCTGTATCAATCATCATTGAATATCTAATTCACCTCCTTGGAACGGTATGAGTATCTATCTCTATCTGTTGCGTTGGATCTTTTAATCCACTTTGTTCCTTAACCACTGTTGTGTTCAGTTCGATCAATCATTATTCGTTTTAAAATTAAACTAGGGCTCGATTCATTTAATAAACAAATGAGTCTCAACAAGTTGTTATCTGAATTTCTGCACGAAGAGAATGGCAAAATGTTCAACCATAGACACTTTGTGGTGGCTGTTGCTTGTTTTCTTATCAAGTTGATGATTTCTAATTAAGTTCTTGCATGTACCTTTCTTCAGTGGTTAAAAAAAAACCACAAGCGAGATCTGTACGAAGCACTCGAAAAGATCAAAGCAGGTAATCTTTTTTCTTATCCTTAGGTTCTTGCAATATTCGAATTAAACTAGAAGCTTTTAGATAATGAAATAAAAGAGACTAACTGCCTCTCTCTCTCTCTCTCTCTAGAACTGATGCTGCTGGGATTCATGTCATTGCTGCTAATAGTAGTACAAGGACCCATTTCAAAGATATGTATACCCAGGAGTGTTGGAGCCTCTTGGCATCCTTGTAGGGTAGAGGAAGAAGACGATGAGACAGAAGATGAAAATACATGTGGAGAGGTAAGAAACGAGATATTTTCTGGGTACGTAAATTAATTAATTTTTATTCCAGAAAAAGATATTACGCTGAAATTCAAAACATGTCTCCAAAGGAAGGTACACCATGCAATATCCAAGAATTTCTTGATTTCACTAATCTATTAAAAATTAATGAAACCTCGTGATCCAAGAGACTACGTACACAAAATACAATTAACCCATTACAAATCAAAAGATATTTTTTTGGAGAATCAGGAGTGGCCTAATAGCTCCGCAGACCGGTACAAGGAAAAATTAGCTCTATTGAATTTGAATCAAGTTCATTTGGGCATGTTCATCATTCGTTTGTCTATTTATTTATTTCAGGGTAAGGTACAATTTGTGTCTGAAGATGCACTCCACCAACTCCATAGATTCATATTTGTGTTAGCCCTTTCTCACGTGGTCTACTGTATTACCACCTTGGCTTTGGGTAGACTCAAGGTATTTCCTTTAGCTTGCAACAATTTTTTTTTTTTGGTTAATAGTCGGAGATGTCTAGGTCAATTTAGACACACATCGACTAAACAGACTATCCACGAGATTAAAATATTTACGATAAATAAATCTCTCGTAGACTATCCAAGGAGTTGCCANTTTGGGTAGACTCAAGGTATTTCCTTTAGCTTGCAACAATTTTTTTTTTTTGGTTAACAGTCGGAGATGTCTAGGTAAATTTAGACACACATCGACTAAACAGACTATCCACGAGATTAAAATATTTACGATAAATAAATCTCTTGTAGACTATTCAAGGAGTTGCCATCNACATCGACTAAACAGACTATCCACGAGATTAAAATATTTACGATAAATAAATCTCTCGTAGACTATCCAAGGAGTTGCCATCTCTCTCTCTCTCTCTCTCTCTCTCTCTAATTTGTTGTTGTCTGAATGCAGATGAGGAAATGGAAGGCCTGGGAGGATGAAACAAAGACAATTGAGTACCAGTACTACAATGGTTAGTGTAAACCATTATAATCACATCAAAAAATAAAATCAGATTAACTACTATTTTGCAAAAGTAATTTACATAGATAATATTCTTACATATGCATTCATTTTTGTAATTTTATACATGCCATTAAGTTTGAGAAAGAGAAAGGACTTTTGGACAAGAAAAGACACAAGAAAAAAAGAAACAATATGAAATAATTTTTTTTTAAAGTAATAAAAAACCCAAAATAATACAAAAAATAGTTTGAAAAACATTATCAAACAATACCTAACACGATTTCAATATATTGACTTATTGCAGATCCTGAGAGGTTCAGGTTTGCTAGGGAGACATCGTTCGGACGTCGGCATTTGAGTTTCTGGAGCAAGTCACCAATTCTCCTTTGGATTGTAAGAGCTTTTAACTTGATTTTGTTCTATATCTTGTGTATCTAATGTTACTCTTCCAAATTATTATTATTTTTTGTAAAAAAATATGTAAAAATTTTCAACTTGCACCAAATCCACTACAAAAAAGACTAGTTTATTGCGATGACTTCCTGTGACGAATAAGAAAAACATATAGCCAAAAAAAGACATTCCACTACCAACATTATGCTTGGTTGGATGAAGAAACTTATCTTTTTTCTTTACCTTTTTTAATTGTTTTGTTCAATTTGTGAAACTTTAGGTATGTTTCTTCAGGCAATTGCTTACGTCAGTCAAAAAAGTTGATTATCTCACCCTGAGACATGGTTTTATCACTGTAAGTCACATACACATATCCATTGAATTATACTTTTTTTTTTGTTCGTATGTAACAATGGATCACTATTAAAATACCAACTATCGTTTGATTTCAGGCACATTTAGCACCTCAAAGTCAGGTGGTGTTTGATTTCCAGAAATACATCAGTAGATCACTTGAAGAGGATTTCGCAGTTGTTGTGGGGATCAGGTTGGTTTTATTTTTTTATTTTTTTTTTGTGCAAATGAATTTGATCCATTCTATGGGAATGGGTTGACTATTTATCTTAAACTTGTTTTCTTGTATGTGCAGCCCTATATTATGGCTTTTTTCAATGGTGTTCATCGTGTCCAACACGCATGGTAAGCAAGAAAAGAATAGTCTTTAACTCGAAGGAGTTGTCTACGATACCAAAAATAAAAAAAATTGGTATCGTATTGATATTTATTATATTAATGAGTATGTTTATTATTTTANATGGTGTTCATCGTGTCCAACACGCATGGTAAGCAAGAAAAGAATAGTCTTTAACTCAAAGGAGTTGTCTACGATACCAAAAATAAAAAAAATTGGTATCGTATTGATATTTATTATATTAATGAGTATGTGTTTATCATTTTTTNTCTTTAACTCGAAGGAGTTGTCTACGATACCAAAAATAAAAAAAATTGGTATCGTATTGATATTTATTATATTAATGAGTATGTTTATTATTTTATTTTATTTTTTTTTTGATTTCGAAGAAAAGTAGTAAAAATAATTATCACAATAATAATAAAAACATCCACAATAATAATAAAAATATCTATTGAAATAATAAATCACCCACAAAAGTGATAAAAAAAAATTTTGATTATAAAATAACCCACAAAAATTATAAAAACACTCATATAAATAATAAATTTTAGAGGCAGGATGTCAAATTTTTTCGTTCGTTACGCTACTCAATTCCCTCAAGGAGTCTTTCAATGTTAGTCATTAGTCACATAGAAGATACGATAAAATCTAAAAAAAAAAAATTCATGTACCCTAAAATATATTTTATATTATTATTATTCTACAATGATTCAGNGAGGCAGGATGTCAAATTTTTTCGTTCGTTACGCTACTCAATTCCCTCAAGGAGTCTATCAATGTTAGTCATTAGTCACATAGAAGCAGTATTATAGATACGATAAAATCTAAAAAATAAAAATTCATGTACCCTAAAATATATTTTATATTATTATTATTCTACAATGATTCAGTAATTGTAATTTTACCTAAATTATTTAAATACAATATTGAAAAAAAAATGCAAATCTCACTTCCAAAAAATATTGATAGTCTCGTCAAAATATATTATTCGAAAACTATTTTGGGAAGAATTGAAGAAAAGTGTGTTTTGGTATTTTTTGTATCGCATAACTTATTTAGTTATATGATTTCAAAAACAGTTTTACGGAATAAAAAACAGCAAAATTTGTTTAAATAGTAATCCAAGTTAGTTATAAAAACAAAAATGTAGTGGTGGTGCCGGTGGAATTGTAGTGGTGGTTGANGAAGAAAAGTGTGTTTTGGTATTTTTTGTATCGCATAACTTATTTAGTTATATGATTCAAAAAGTAGTTTTACGGAATAAAAAACAGCAAAATTTGTTTAAATAGTAACCCAAGTTAGTTATAAAAACAAAAATGTAGTGGTGGTGCCGGTGGAATTGTAGTGGTGGTTGTGGAAATATGGTGGTGTTTTTTAAATTCTGGAAAGTTTATTTCAAAAACACACAAAATAGTCTTTATTTGTTTTTAAATTCTACCCGTTTTTTGTTCTTAGTTTTCAAAAAACAAAAACAAAAACAACTGGCCAAACGCTGCACTATTGGACCTTAAAATCGTGATTTTGAATCTCGCTCCCCGACGACAACNTCTGGAAAGTTTATTTCAAAAACACACAAAATAGTCTTTATTTGTTTTTAAATTCTACCCGTTTTTTGTTCTTAGTTTTCAAAAAACAAAAACAAAAACAACTGGCCAAACGCTGCACTATTGAACCTTAAAATCGTGAGTTTGAATCTCGCTCCCCGACAACAAAAAAAAATTATTACAAAATTCTAGTGTGAGTCAGTTTTACTCAACCATATGCATGACTGAAAATATGCTCTTTCTCTGATTTCTTGATGAACAGAATGGTACTCGCATTTTTGGCTGCCATTTATTCCTTTGATTGTAAGTAAATAAACCCTACCTGTATCTATATATTCCCAGTATTTTTCTATATATACAGTTAAGTTATTTCTTTGGAGGATACACATAGGAGAGTTGTTGTTTAATGAATGGTGGTTATCTTTCAGGCACTCCTGTTGGTGGGGGCGAAACTGCAGGTGATAATAACAAAGATGGGACTCAGAATTCAAGCCAGAGGAGAAGTTGTGAAGGGTACACCGGTAGTTGAGCCAGGGGATGACCTCTTCTGGTTCAACCGTCCTCGTCTCATTCTCTTCTTGATTCACTTTGTACTCTTTCAGGTACTTACTTCTATGTTTCATTCATATATGTCTACAAGTCTAGTAGCGTATTTGGTTCGGGTACAACATAGAATGAATTGAATAATTGGATATCAGCATAGTCCGTCTTGTTGAAATTAACCATTTTTACCATTTTATCTTATTCCATTATTTATATGACGTGTTGGGTTCAATGTGGAGATAGGATCATAACCATAGTATACGGGTTGAAGATTAATGTATGGTATTAAGTTTAAAAAGAACAAAAACACCCTTGTATCTAACGTTATTTAAATCCAAAATTAGAGGTACCCTTATCAGTTTGAATCCTATAGTATTGATTAGAATTCAATTTATAATAATTAGGTTTGGTTTGTACCGTACATGTGGTGTTATTTGCACTCTAGCAAGCAAGCTATCACTACTAAGTCATGTATGTTATGAGACCAGACCATATAACAAAATTCAAACATGGTATTAGATTTCATGGAACAAATTTAGTTCGATCCTACCCTTGATACCCAAACCATGCCTAAAATATATATGCATCATACTTTCATCAATAATATCATGGTGTATCCCAAGCTTAAGCTGTCTTGATTGTTCTTTCTTTTCTTTTTTTTTGGGTTAGTTGTCTTGATTGTTCTTGCTTTGCTTTGCAGAATGCATTCCAGCTCGCCTTCTTTGTGTGGAGTTGGGTAAGCAGTTCTATTTAATTGGTCCATTGTACCCTAATGATTCATCAATTCAACCTTTTTTTTTAGTAATGCTATTGACACTTAATTTATTGATCTAATTTATTGTAGTCATTAGATTAATTGTGGATCCCATCAAACATTAAAATTTGGTATCAATCCAAAAGTTACAATAAAGTCGTATCATTATATTAGTAAATTATATCCCAGTAGCATTACTCTTTTTTTTTTTGACCTAATTTTGACCCAAGTTTTGTTTGCTTTGCTGTTTGTTGTTTGTTGTCTTCTTTTTTCTTTTTTTTCCCAGTATGAATTTGGCTTGCGGTCTTGCTTCCACGAGACCAAAGAAGATATAGCCATCAGGCTCTCAATGGGGTGAGTTTCATTAATGCACAAACACATGCTTGAATTAATGTTTGGCAATGTTCCATATGCACAACAAAAGTTATTTAGTAAGTGGTCTAATATGTTATAACTACCAATAACCCCGTGACTGAAAACACTATATAATATCAAAAATCGAATTAATCTTGTAATATTTACAGTTTAAATAATAATTTAATTTTTTTAATTACGCAATTTAAAATTAAAATGAAGAGAGAGGTATGTGTGGATTGATGTGATTNGCTTAAGCTGTCTTGATTGTTCTTTCTTTTCTTTTTTTTTGGGTTAGTTGTCTTGATTGTTCTTGCTTTGCTTTGCAGAATGCATTCCAGCTCGCCTTCTTTGTGTGGAGTTGGGTAAGCAGTTCTATTTAATTGGTCCATTGTACCCTAATGATTCATCAATTCAACCTTTTTTTTTAGTAATGCTATTGACACTTAATTTATTGATCTAATTTATTGTAGTCATTAGATTAAATGTGGGTCCCATCAAATATTAAAATTTGGTATCAATTCAAAAGTTACAATAAAGTCGTATCATTATGTTAGTTAATTATGTCCCAGTAGCATTACTCTTTTTTTTTTTTGACCTAAGTTTTGTTTGCTTTGCTGTTTGTTGTTTGTTGTCTTTTTTTTCCCAGTATGAATTTGGCTTGCGGTCTTGCTTCCACGAGACCAAAGAAGATATAGCCATCAGGCTCTCAATGGGGTGAGTTTCATTAATGCACAAACACATGCTTGAATTAATGTTTGGCAATGTTCCATATGCACAACAAAAGTTATTTAGTAAGTGGTCTAATATGTTATAACTACCAATAACCCCGTGACTGAAAACACTATATAATATCAAAAATCGAATTAATCTTGTAATATTTACAGTTTAAATAATAATTTAATTTTTTTAATTACGCAATTTAAAATTAAAATGAAGAGAGAGGTATGTGTGGATTGATGTGATTGTTTGACATTAGAGACTGTATTAATAAGTTGTTTGGCGTTGGGGGTCATGCAAATAAATTAGTGTTTTTAGACCGGAAAAAAATTTTAGGATGAATTTTATACTATTTGATTAAAGTAAATTAAGATTAGATCAATATTGACCGTTGTTATGTTTTTATAAGTTAAGAATTCAACTTCTTAAGTGGAATATTAGATAGATTATTAATTTTTTTTTTGAAAATTCAGTTTTTTCCCTAGTATGTTACAATCTTGGTCTTGTTTGCAGGGTCATCATACAGTTTGTGTGCAGCTATGTGACTCTCCCCCTCTATGCCTTAGTGACACAGGTTTTGCAGCTATCTTACTCTTCTTCTCTAAGACTTAATTATCCCTTAGTTTGGGAAGTATAAAACACATCTGAATCCCCTCTTGTATACTCTCTTTCAACTTTTCTCAATGGTAAATCACTCTCCATGTATCGGTAAGGGACTCACGGATATGTAATAGACCTTAATTAAATACGTGACAGATGATAACGATTGAGATAAAGTGTACCAGAGGGAGGGATCCAAGTTCAACATATTGTTACATAAGCAAGCTAAAATATAGCAGAACTTAGCATTAATCACTTAATTTTGCAGATGGGATCAACCATGAAACCCACCATCTTCAGTGAGCAAGTGGCGACGGGGCTGAAGAACTGGCGCCACAACGCAAAAATCCACGCAAAATCTGGCCAGCTCTCGGAGAATACAACACCATTGTCGAGTAGAACTGCATCTCCACTTCATGGCATGTCCCCATTTCCTCTATTGCAGAACTACCAAAACAATGCTGTTGACAGCCTTGACATATCAGCAAGGACATCAGGCTTCGAAAATGAAGGCGGAGGAGCTGAGGAGTCGCCTTCCCCAAGCAACCACGATATTGAAAGCTCTACAAGAAATGCATATAATGATCAACAAGAGATAGAAATACACGAACCAATCTCAACGCAACAGGCTCAGGCAACATGGTCCAGTCACACCCGACACGAAACTGAGATCAGCTTAACAGATTTTTCATTCATCAACAAGGAATAATATGTGCTTAAGCGGATGGATCATTGCCAACTTTGCCAACCTTTCATGTGTATATTGGTATACGAGACAAAGGCAAGATTGATTGCACAGATAGGCTTTGAATGATGAGACCAGCACAATTGAATTTTGTAGAAACAAGTGATAAATTATTGAGTAATACTACTTGGACTTAAAAATCTGATATAATTTGCGGACATAATGGTGTGACTTATAGGAATCATTGGATCAACACCAAGTTCCAATGTTTAATGGGGTCGATAGTGAATTAAGTCAGCAAATTATTGTCAGTAAATTAAGTTCCAATAGCATTGCTCATTACCCATCTAGATCTGTTCGTTTTTTGATGCNAAACTGAGATCAGCTTAACAGATTTTTCATTCATCAACAAGGAATAATATGTGCTTAGGCGGATGGATCATTGCCAACTTTGCCAACCTTTCATGTGTATATTGGTATACAAGACAAAGGCAAGATTGATTGCACAGATAGGCTTTGAATGATGAGACCAGCACAATTGATTTTTGTAGAAACAAGTGATAAATTATTGAGTAATACTACTTGGACTTAAAAATCTGACATAATTTGCGGACATAATGGTGTGACTTCATAGGAATCATTGGATCAACACCAAGTTCCAATGTTTAATGGGGTCGATAGTGAATTAAGTCAGTAAATTATTGTCAGTAATTAAGTTCTAATAGCATTGCTCATTACCCATCTAGATCTGTTCGTTTTTTGATGAGATTTGTTCATTATATACAAAATTGCATTGTATATGGATTCGTTTTCTGTGAATTAAAGGGTAAGACTCTTGAGAATTAGGTCCATTCTAGAGAGTTTGAGGCTAACTAAGGTTTGAGCGTTACTTTATATGTACAAATGTCTGTCATTTGGGGGACTTATATATAACTATTAATCANTTGAGGCTAACTAAGGTGTGAATTAAAGGGTAAGACTCTTGAGAATTAGGTCCATTCTAGAGAGTTTGAGGCTAACTAAGGTTTGAGCGTTATATGTACAAATGCCATCATTTGGGAGACTTATATATAACTATTAATCAAGCCGAGCTACTTGAGTTTAAATCGAGTAAGACTCAATTCGAGCTCGACTTGTGTTTTAAACAAATTGAGATTAAACAATTTTTTAAATTCATTTTTGATTCAAACTTGAAAAACTAAACTCATTTATATATAAAATAATCAAACTACTTGAGTTTGACTTAACTCAAGCTTGACTTATTTTCTAAACAAGTTACTTANAGCCGAGCTACTTGAGTTTAAATCGAGTAAGACTCAATTCGAGCTCGACTTGTGTTTTAAACAAATTGAGATTAAACAATTTTTTAAATTCAGTTTTGATTCAAACTTGAAAAACTAAGCTCGTTTATATATAAAATAATCAAACTACTTGAGTTTGACTTAACTCAAGCTTGTCTTATTTTCTAAACAAGTTGAACTTAAATAATTTTTTATGTTCGTTTAAAAAACAAATTCAACAAGCTCGACTTGCTTAACAACCTTTACATTATAAGTTCATATAACCTACACGTGGTACAAAAGAAGTTGTGTACAGTGCGCCCCCCAACCCCTTCGGCAGGAAGGGGGGGGGGGGGGGGTTGGGTTACTAGGGATGAACAATATAAAAATCAAGTGTTTTTCAACAAATAATGGGAGTAAGTCCACCCATTAAGAGAAATGTACAATATTTACAAACAATGTGCGTGATTACACCCATTACGAGAAGTGTCTTGTATATATAACATCTACAATAACAGGAAAAAGAGCTTGCGATCAAAGTTGGTTTCAGTTATTCCTGCTTTGAAGAGTCTGAAAGAGCAACAGCCTTGCATATGGGGCAGACATTCTTCACCAACAACCACTTCCTGATACAGCCCACATGGTACTCATGCCCACAATTCTTCAAAGTTCCAACCGCCTCTTCATTCTTGTACTCTTCCTGTCAATGGCATTAGCAAAACGGCACATTAGTTGCTGCAGATAATGAACTTTCTGAAGATCCAAAGAGTCTTTACTCAGTTTCGTGGCTGTTAATCGAGAATGCTGGGAGGGATGCATCAAGTATAGACCTAACTTTTGACATAGCATACACAAAGTGACTGCTCTCCACAACCTTTCAGTTGTTATCCCGATGAATTTTATCACTGGACTAGTTTCTTATAATTGATACAAGGAAATTAGAAAAAAAGCTAAAAGGCCAACAAAAAAAACCCGCCTCAGTCAGGAAAATACAAAATTAGTTTAATAACAATGGTTATCTTTGATGGCACAATTGTTCAGCAATACCCCAATGGAGGGTCTCCAAATACCCTATATTCCAGGCTAATTGGGTCATCTTCATTTGCAATTAACTTGTGGATTTCTCAATGCACTAATCAAATGCGTGTTTTTTATCACAATGGTCATTTGCATGTCATCTATAATATGCATCTCACTTCGACGAGTCCCACCCCTTGCCTTTGCCTCAGGAGACCTTAGCCCCTTGTAACTTAAAGAACACTAGTAATAGGGTTATAAGTAGGTTTCTAAAGAATAAGAATGTAATTTGCAACTAGACCAAACCACAGAGGTAACCCTTAATTTGCAAAGAATAAGAATGTATAGCACATTTTCTAATTTTTTTTATCATCAAACTCATCCAACCAAGTGAGTCTACAAGAACAACACCCGTCCATGTGACCAATATTCCCTGTTTCGGTACTAAATTTCTCACTATTGAACTTTTTAATACACTACAGAAAGTACCCTCCATCTAAGCAGAAAATTTTGAAAACGTAAACAGAGGCATAGATTTATTTAGAAACGAAGAAAGATTATAGGGTATTTTTGAATGGATGAGGAGAGCCATGACCCCTTTTGGCCTCCAAGTAGCTTCATCACTCACACTCCACTCCACATCTTCCCTCGGCACCTTGGTTATACACAATATTCTAAAGACATTTATCATAAATGTATATATGTACGGGTGTGTGTGCATATACATATATGTAATATATATCGACATACTTATATATATATATATATATAGAGAGAGAGAGAGAGAGAGAAGAGGGAGGGATGAGCTCGAAAGGGGGAGGGGTGACTAGGAAGGGGGATTGCGGGTTTCGGCTGGTCTGAGTGATGGGTACAACTCAGTTTGGAGTAGCGGTACAACTAGGTTTTGATTGAGGGTGTTGGTTGGGAAGAGAGAGAGCAAAAATCCACTGACAATATCATCATTCCAATTGAAAGTGGATCCTGATAGAACAATTGTGATGCATGAGTAGCATGACCCAAAAATGGGAAAAACCTAAGATTCATTTGTAATGAACACAAGAACAAGAGAAATGACAACGTGAATCTGGAACTTAGAAGGACTTCCTTTGGCCCTAGGTTCCTCACACCCTATTCTTTCTCTTGATGGATGTACAAAGTACAAACTTTCCCTTTCTGTTTTTTTTCCAATCAATAAGTATGTCTTCCTAATACGGTAATTTGTTGGCCATCACTTAACTAACCTTCTATTACTCATTTTCTAACTGAAACCAATCAAAGATCTTTCCTTGTTGCTTATTTGCAACATACTAAGGTAACAAATTGTTAAAATATACCACATACATGTCATATTTTTATTGGTTATCTCATGTTATCTTTTATATCTGCAAAAGGAATGGGAGGCTTATGTTAACCACAGATGCAGTAAATTCCCTTCAGTTAAATATGCAGGGCACAGATTATATCTTACAAGGCAGATAGCACAGGTTCCTTCCTCGTGGTGTTGATCTGGAAAATGGTACACTGTTTCCCTCAAACAGTTCGAAATCATACTTTCAGACAAGCCTGTGTTGACATTCCCCATCCTCTCCCCAAGTGCAAGAAGTTCCTGCCCAATCCAATAATTAGACATTCAATGGAAATTGGAAAAGATCATAGGAGAACAAAAAAAGCAATGTTAACCACCTCATAATCCATGTTGTCAATGTCTAGCCTCATGTCTAGATATTCATCAAATTGGGGACCACTATAGAAAGGTGAGTGATCCACCATCATGAGAGCCTGCATGGATAAAAAAAGTTCCAAATCAACTGCAGATTACATATTAAAAAGTCAAATTAAACTGCAGCACATCCAATTCCGAATGAAACTCAGGCTAAGCAGAAATGAAGTTCTCGATGAGTACTGAAGTTAGTTGGTATTTAGCAGGCCAAAGCCATTAGATATGGCTAGCTCAGTTTCAAAGCATCCTCCAAGAATTAGCTTCCGCCAACTAGCAAAGTGAAGACCACAAACTGAAGAGGTTATACAGATGGCGAGAAAACTCATAACACCAAGATAGTCCTAAGATGCTTTTTGCTGAAGAAGCACAACTGTGCTAAGGTCTAACTGTCACTTAAGCCTCCTTAAATACATTCATATTTATTCAAGTGCTTACTTTAGGAAGGGGAAAGTGAGATAAAAAGGTGATAACTGATAACAGTTTTCCAGACCAGAACAATACAAGGATTCATCCCCACACATTCCAATAAATGGTCCCAAGCAGGACCATAGATACCTGGTCATGGATATCCCAAGAATCGTGATGGCACAACCCAAAACAGAGTAGGTTCGCGGTCAAGGCCGCTCAAATACTCAATCCCAAATAATAACACAAATCCCCAAATTGACTCACAACTTAGAATTCACAAATTATAATTTCAACCTCAAATTGTAACCCTAACATGTTATTCCTTTATTTTGGTGATCTTTAAACACATTTAGATTTGTTCCAATATGAAATTTTCTCGCATTTCAACTATGCAAACACTAACTTTTATTATTTACAACCACTAGCTGTTACATTGCCTTGGATTGTGGTTCACTTCAAAGCTCTTATCAGAAAAATAAAATGAATATTAGTTACAAGTGTATATGAATGTATAATAATCCTATCCCCATCGTACTACGTATCAAAAAAGGCATCGTACCGCATACCCGTACCCGCACCACGTGTCAAACTGACCTGCGATCTAGGTTTCAAATGTGTAGGGACATGCTTATCATAATTGACAAGTTTGCACATTAGACACCTATTAGCACCACCATGGCTATGACTTCTGAGGGCACCAAATCTGACAATCCAATGCACGTTGAACCNAGGGACATGCTTATCATAATTGACAAGTTTGCACATTAGACACCTATTAGCACCACCGTGGCTATGACTTCTGAGGGCACCAAATCTGACAATCCAATGCACGTTGAACCCAAAACCCTTCAACACTATCCTTGTCGTATAGCTTATGAACTCATTTCCTGTCTAAGCATGCATAGAAATGCAGAAGTAAGACAGTACTGCAATTCCCATTAAAAAAAACCCTGTAATTGGATCCTAATATTCAGGGTCTCTTCAGCCCCAAAAACAGTGGACACCAAACAGGTTAGCTAAATCTTGCTTTCTTAATTTCAGCAGTAGTCAAACAATGGAAAGGAAAATTACATACCTCAGATCGTAGTCTATCATGCGCATCCACCAAACTAGGTATTGACTGGAATCTCTCAGTAGCTATCCTTTGCCGTCCATTATTGTAACTGTTATGCCATCCTCCAGCAGAACATGGCCTTGAATGTCTGGAAGAAGAAGTTTCTGAGAGTGAATGCAGCCCATTGTCTGAAAAAGCAGCTGGGTGTCCTGCATGGGAGTAGCTTGGACCGGCCCTATATGAAGGAATAACTCTCCTAGAATAATTGATGTGGCCATCCGTTGCAGTCTGCACAATGGGGGCATGAACATATTGTGAAGAGGAAACAGGGTGTCTGCTTGGAATGGAATCCTGGTGGTAGCCACGAATCTCGGCCGTGCTTCCCCCCACAAGAAAAGGATTTGTCTCGTGGCTTAATCTGCCCATATCTGCAATTTCGTCAAATCGCTCGGCTTTGTTAAAAATGGTTAAAACAATTTAAGGTGGGGAAAAAAGTAAACATAGTTCACACTAACCAGAAGTTGGAATCCTTCCGCAAGCAGCAGCAGAGAAAGGAATACCATTCCATTCACGAGTGGTGGCCTCAGCATTCAAATTACCAAGGTCTACTGTGCCAGAATGGTTGGTTGGATGCGTTGTTGAATCATAATGACCAGAAGAATAACTTGATATATGAGTTCTCACAGTGCTGGGTTCAAAATCAAGCCTAGACCGACTTCTCACATTCCTTATCAAAAGGCTACTACCCCTGTATTGAGGTATGCCAAGAGGACCAGAAGGGATGATATGACAATCTGAAGTTGGCTGCTCTGGCAGCATCTGAGATGAGCCAGAGGAACTTCCTGGACCATAAAATCTGATACTGCTGGCTCTCTCAAAAGGTCCAGAAATGGCAGGGCTTTTTCTTTTAAATTGCCCCCTTCCAGCGCTCATTGTAGAGTCTATTAGACCACCTTCAATTTCAGGCATAACTTGTCTATTGTAGTAACTAACATGTGCATGGCCAGCATTATTTTCTGGGGCCAGATACATGTTCCCAGGGACTGTTGAGTGTGAGAAGGGATTAAAAGTGGGACCTGAAATAGCTGGTTGGAAATGTGGTGCTTCCATGCTGAAACCAGCGGACGGATACTCACGTGATCTGTCTTCTGAATTCCACTGAGAATTATTGCATACTCCTCCCCTTAACATAGTATTCACCGGATAAAAAAGAGAACCATTTTCTGGTTCAACAGCCCTCCCTGACATAAAATTTCAGAATAAAAAAACTATAGTCAGAAAAAATTTCAAATGCAGTTGGGATAATTCTAGCCTTTTTAAGTTGTCATTAGCAAATTATGACATATAACTATATAAGTAACACTAATCATTAAAAAAATTAACGCCAAAAGTTACTAATAGAGATCACCCCCTCCCAAAAAAGTAAAGGAAAAAGGGTAAAAAGAATCCAACTTTAGTAACCCAGAATTCTTATAGTTTCAAGATAATCACCCTCAAACTATCTGTAAGAGTTGCTCATATATGAGAGAAAGGATGTAATACTTTTCTTCTTTCACTTCCTCTTTTTTCCTTTCCCCACTATGTTCCAAAGGACCCCTCAATGAACGAATAAAAATGTTAAAAACATTCAAAGATCCAGTACCCATAGAAATATATGACTGCTCCGCAGACAAATGATTTTGGTCCCGAGTCTCTTGACCTTGGTTGATCCCAAACACATTGAAAGAGCTTGAAAATTGTCTATCCCCCATGGTTTCCTCAAACCTGAAGATGAATGGAGCTATGGAATCAGAACAGATTGGTTACATCAACCTGCATAACAGGCAAAGTTCATAAACAGTACAGAAGAGTGTGGCAATAGAAGATAAAAACAAGCATTTCTACCAAGTGGCTTCAAAGGAGTGCCTTCCACCGCGAATACAATGCCCATAGCCTAAAACAATTCTCCTAAAATTCACACATTTCTAAAATATTTCAACAAGTATTCTACATTATCAGCCATGATCAAGACCATGAGCCTTTAAACCAGATCCTTTGAATACCAGACACCCACTAGCATGTAATGAATCCCACAATCATAACTGTGATACACAGAATGGGTCAAGACTGATAGCTCACCTGCCTCGGGGCATGGATGCTTTTAACAATTATATCTGCAGAGGAAAATGAGTGATGAAACTACTCAGACTCTAAAGTTCTATCTTCCACAACTCCAGTCTCCAGACTTTAAACCACTCGAGATTTTTTCATANGGCTCCCAAAAAACTGAGTTAGTCTTTTTCATCAAAACCCTTGAACACACGGCTCATTTTTAGAGTAGAAGAATATACAGTTAACACAAATCAGATCTGTACTGCCACTTAATCTTTGTTGGTGTCAAGACTATGGAACTTCTAAACAAATGTACACCTATGACAAAGCAGAATTGTAAGTTCACTAGTTATAATATTGGGATTGGCTCAACGGTATGTTTTCAATTCCAAAAAGATGTCACATGATCAAAGTTGCCAACCTCTAGAGGCTATCCCCCAGTGTATACCCGGAATTACAAGCTACAAGTGGGACCGAGAGACTGAATGTCACCGGTAGGATTTTGTGGCTGCTCTAAGGGGAACCGATAGCCTGTGCCACAGGCTATGAAGTGATAAAAAAAATACAATTGCTTCAAGGCCTTGTCCTTCCACATGTCAAATGGTTACTACATAAAAAGATGGTGTCTAGTTCAACAAAAGGCTAGAATTTGACAAATTGACACAACCAGCATAATCAACATTTCATGTCACCATCAACATTTTCTTCTTAAATCTCAGGTCTACATGCCTAAACAAGGGAATTGTAAATAAAAAAAATGGAGATAATGGGAGATTCCCTGGCAATTACTGGCCATAACAAATGATTGATAAATCCAAAAAAGTACAAAAAGACAAAATACAGATTCTACAATCTGTAACTATCCACAAAAGAGGATTGCATATATTTAGAAACAAGTAATCATGAAAGAGGATAAGCAGCCTTCTTCTAAAAAGTTGTGCCACCTGTATCTCTTTTAAACTAAAATTTAGAAATAGGCCATAACCCATGGCCCATGAAAACTTTCCATCTTTTTCCTGCTGGCAGAGAAACAAATCCACTTTGTGAGTTCAAATTAGAGGAGAACAAAAACTTTTTCTCGAAACATATAAACTTCAAGTAATCTAAACCTCAAACCACTACTTGAACTGAAATCCACAATATTAAATTAGACCATGGATGACTACATTCCTACCTGATAATCAGACCAGGACATAATTTGCCTTCACTGCATGAAACATATCATCCTTCAGAAACATACCAAGACAAAATACACCAATGTTATTAAAGGAAATACCTCGTTTTCTGGGTAGTTAAACCTATTTGTTAATTGCCCTACACTNTAGCCTAAAACAATTCTCCTAAAATTCACACATTTCTAAAATATTTCAACAAGTATTCTACATTATCAGCCATGATCAAGACCATGAGCCTTTAAACCAGATCCTTTGAATACCAGACACCCACTAGCATGTAATGAATCCCACAATCATAACTGTGATACACAGAATGGGTCAAGACTGATAGCTCACCTGCCTCGGGGCATGGATGCTTTTAACAATTATATCTGCAGAGGAAAATGAGTGATGAAACTACTCAGACTCTAAAGTTCTATCTTCCACAACTCCAGTCTCCAGACTTTAAACCACTCGAGATTTTTTCATACATATTAGAATGTAGCAGTGCCTTACATAAAAAAATTTAAAACATTCAACAAAAAAGAAGGATGTTGGAGAAATGTGGAATTACCCGAGTACCCATAAAACCTTAGACAGCTTCACCTGATAACGAACACTTGTTATGACAGAGGAGCAAAAATTGTACAGTATTCATTAATTCTTGAGTTATACACCAAAGGATCAAAAAGTTCTGGAGAATGCTAACCCAAAGCCTGATGAAAAATAAGCAAGATCAATTTGACTGCTTTCCATAATCTTATCCCACTCGTGAGCGTACTATTGTGTGCTTATATTAGCTTGCCGACCAGTACAAAAATCTACAAGAGATTCTTCACGAAGACTAAGTTTCAAAATTTTTTGGATGATAGGAGAGAGGAATTTGATAATGGAACTCAGATGCAATAACAAGTAGGTAAAGGTTATTGCAGCAGCTTTGAAGTGAGAAAAAAAAAGCCAAAAACAATTTCTTTTGCCAACCAGAAATGAGGGGCCGGGTGATTCCTCGTCAACACACCCCACCATAAGAAGACCCAAAAAAAAGAAAAAAAAAAAAGAAGATAATATTACATGAGAGACCTCAGATAACTGGAGCCCTCCCCCTCTTCTCCCCCCCC
>CAUOFW020000737.1:768547-870269 GCA_963454935.2 Ilex paraguariensis | reverse complement strand
CCCCCCCCCCCCCTCTCTCCCTTTTTTTTCCAACTCCAAATACCCAAAGCATTTGATACAAAAATTTCAGAGCATAACTGAGGACCAAAGCTCTCCTTATCATCTAGACAACTTATTATATTCTTCAGTGGCATCATCTACACAAATTATTTATTTGGAAACCAAACATCAGGAGTAAACTTCCAACCACTTACCAACTTATGGTGTAAGTGTACTGCCAAATTGCTACCCAACAAATGATGAATACATCTAGCAGAAATTTAAATTCTTTTTTATTCCTCTGTATCAGGTATTTCTGAAGGCCAAAACCCAATCAACTGTCGGTGTGTTCTCTCATCTCGCCGACAGACGCTCTGTTCTCTCATCTAAACCATCATTAGAATTAGGGGTTTAGGGTTTTGCACCGCTTGGGTAGTGCGCCGTTTGAAGTCTCTTTTGCGAGCAGTATTTGGGCTTTCTTTGTCATTCATGATCTGACTAAGATTATCGGCATCATAGTTTTTCATACCGCCGACCATATTCGATATTTTGAAAGCGCAAAGGAACTCCAGAATCTCAAGGAATGATAAGAGTCAGAGAGCTAAGAGAAAATAAATCTACAATCTCACACAAGCAGCTCTAAAGATCCCATCAGCAAATTCTTTGGCAGCCCTCCCACTTCAAAGTTTCCACTTATTGCATCTAGAGTTGAAGCCACTTCGGTACCCAAAAATTGGACAGAAGATTCAACTGTCATGAATTTATAAAGGCTGTTATGCTTTTGGACAAATAATGGTGAACCNTTGCATCTAGAGTTGAAGCCACTTCGGTACCCAAAAATTGGACAGAAGATTCAACTGCCATGAATTTATAAAGGCTGTTATGCTTTTGGACAAATAATGGTGAACTNGCTCATTTTTAGAGTAGAAGAATATACAGTTAACACAAATCAGATCTGTACTGCCACTTAATCTTTGTTGGTGTCAAGACTATGGAACTTCTAAACAAATGTACACCTATGACAAAGCAGAATTGTAAGTTCACTAGTTATAATATTGGGATTGGCTCAACGATATGTTTTCAATTCCAAAAAGATGTCACATGATCAAAGTTGCCAACCTCTAGAGGCTATCCCCCAGTGTATACCCGGAATTACAAGCTACAAGTGGGACCGAGAGACTGAATGTCACCGGTAGGATTTTGTGGCTGCTCTAAGGGGAACCGATAGCCTGTGCCACAGGCTATGAAGTGATAAAAAAAATACAATTGCTTCAAGGCCTTGTCCTTCCACATGTCAAATGGTTACTACATAAAAAGATGGTGTCTAGTTCAACAAAAGGCTAGAATTTGACAAATTGACACAACCAGCATAATCAACATTTCATGTCACCATCAACATTTTCTTCTTAAATCTCAGGTCTACATGCCTAAACAAGGGAATTGTAAATAAAAAAAATGGAGATAATGGGAGATTCCCTGGCAATTACTGGCCATAACAAATGATTGATAAATCCAAAAAAGTACAAAAAGACAAAATACAGATTCTACAATCTGTAACTATCCACAAAAGAGGATTGCGTATATTTAGAAACAAGTAATCATGAAAGAGGATAAGCAGCCTTCTTCTAAAAAGTTGTGCCAACTGTATCTCTTTTAAACTAAAATTTAGAAATAGGCCATAACCCATGGCCCATGAAAACTTTCCATCCTTTTCCTGCTGGCAGAGAAACAAATCCACTTTGTGAGTTCAAATTAGAGGAGTGNTCTACACAAATTATTTATTTGGAAACCAAACATCAGGAGTAAACTTCCAACCACTTACCAACTTATGGTGTAAGTGTACTGCCAAATTGCTACCCAACAAATGATGAATACATCTAGCAGAAATTTAAATTCTTTTTTATTCCTCTGTATCAGGTATTTCTGAAGGCCAAAACCCAATCAACTGTCGGTGTGTTCTCTCATCTCGCCGACAGACGCTCTGTTCTCTCATCTAAACCATCATTAGAATTAGGGGTTTAGGGTTTTGCACCGCTTGGTTAGTGCGCCGTTTGAAGTCTCTTTTGCGAGCAGTATTTGGGCTTTCTTTGCCATTCATGATCTGACTAAGATTATCGGCATCATAGTTTTTCATACCGCCGACCATATTCGATATTTTGAAAGCGCAAAGGAACTCCAGAATCTCAAGGAATGATAAGAGTCAGAGAGCTAAGAGAAAATAAATCTACAATCTCACACAAGCAGCTCTAAAGATCCCATCAGCAAATTCTTTGGCAGCCCTCCCACTTCAAAGTTTCCACTTATTGCATCTAGAGTTGAAGCCACTTCGGTACCCAAAAATTGGACAGAAGATTCAACTGTCATGAATTTATAAAGGCTGTTATGCTTTTGGACAAATAATGGTGAACCGTCCATCACATGTCAAAGTAAGGGTATATATGAAAATTCATCAATAACAATCGCCAACTAAGTCGCTGCCTTCTAGCACAAGAATAAATCACAATAACAATACACATCCCCATTTCATCATTTCAATAGCGCACTCTAGAATCCAGAGTGCCTTGTGACATACCCTTGATACAGGGACTGCTACTAAGGCCATAGCATTCCCTGAATGAACAATAATATCAGAAGCTAAGCTCAAGATGAACATCGCCACACAAAAAGTAACATGATCATGATGTCATTGTGAATTCCTATGTGAAAAAGGAATTATAGAGGGACTTCAGCAAATCGAAAAGTGGGATCTCTACAGATCACTATCATTTGCTCTCCTTGCAGCTGTTCTTATACAATGGATTGTGGAAGGAACAGAGAATTTTTAAAAGAATATCCTTCTCCTGTTGCTCAGAAAGATCAAAAGTGCCTGCAACGTAATACCATTTAGATTCAGATGAAATGCAAAGAATGGAAGGCTGATTAGCTATCTACCAAACCGTGCTCCTACAAATGGCTATCAAGTAATTCTCGTTAGGGAGAAAACAAGAGAGACAACAAAATGTCCGTCACCAATTTTGAAAGAAATTTGCGAAAACATAAATGCTAGGGAGTCTCAGCATGAGATTGTTTCAAATGCTTGGTAAAAGGGTCTTAGATCCCCAAAGAAGATGAGGAGATTCAGCACCAAGTCAACTGACGAGATCAAAAAATGTCACATAGTACTTAATACCTGGAAGATGTGGGGAATATCTTCGGAGGAATCTATATGCTTTGAAAAACTGGGGAAAGGGTTGTAGAGAGAAGCTTCGATGGAGAATAGACACTCACCGATAAATGCTGATAAACCACAGTCTAATATCTCCAAGAATTTGATGTTTGAGCATGTCTCAAAATAGAAACATGTGTAACAGATAA
Source organism: Ilex paraguariensis (assembly GCA_963454935.2). Taxonomy (NCBI): domain Eukaryota; kingdom Viridiplantae; phylum Streptophyta; class Magnoliopsida; order Aquifoliales; family Aquifoliaceae; genus Ilex; species Ilex paraguariensis. The sequence goes on along the minus strand of CAUOFW020000737.1, from coordinate 866,936 downwards.
GAAAGATATATCATCCACATCAAGTGACTTCACGTTGGGAGCCAGCTAAACCTATAGAAGCATAAGGAAATTGACAACAGCATATCCAAATTGCTAGGCGCAAAGTTTAATTCATGATGCCCTTCAAAAGATGTAGCAATGACACCAAAGCTAATGTTTTGGTGTTTTAAATACATTGATGCCATCCCACTGAGGTACTACTCACCTGAATGCATTTTCAATAAAAAAAAATCCATGAAACTATAGGCAATGCTACTGAATTTTATAATCACATTCAATTCTCACTTTATAAATTTCTCTAGTGCGTAATTGATTAAACAAAGAATGAAAAAATAGTTGCGAAGAGAAAAGAATAAAATATGGGGGAAGACAATGCTGAATTGCTGATATTGTACAAAAGCCAATGAAAATATTAAGTGTGTAGCAAACTTTAAGTCTCCATTAAGGAAAAAAATATTCACGTGGCAGCTTCATCGACATGGTGATCCAAAAAATAAAAATAGACACAGGATGTCCTTTCCCATTGAAATGCATCCGAAGTTGTAAATGATAATTAATCATTCAATTGCATCAAAATAATTACCAATTATAAACTATGGTTCGATCATTTCTGAAAAAGATCCAAGGTTAGGACTAGATTTTTAGAGTTGCAAGCAGCACATAAATACTCAAATGAGCTTAACATCAAAAATTGTGTAGACTATATTATAAAACATGCGACACATTCCCTATACAAAGAATTCATATCTTGTCAAAACTGTCGTTTTAAGATGAGTCCTAACAAAATAACAAATTCTACATTTGTTTAAGCATCTTTGGACTTCTGCAAACGTAACTCATTGATCTTAGGCTCAATTCAAAAGGTTAGATTTTAGAAGTGCTTCGACTAGTAACCTTTCTTGTAATTGCAATAGTGTTACAGTGGTACTAAGAGAATTTTAATCATGATAGCAGACATTTTTAAAGTATGAACAATGATGCATCTAACTGCTGGTCGAAAAAAAAAAAATGATGCACCCTCATCTACAAATTCATCTACCTCAATTTTATCCTATAGTCATCTGTCTTTTGAATTAATTTCTGGAGGCCTACCCTAGTCCTTTTATCTTCAGATGCCAATTGGTTCCCTTCCTTTTACCTTTTCAGATTTTACAAAGGGCTGGCAATTAATTTTAACCCAAATAAAATCTTGCTGCAATTGGAACTAACATTAAGATAACGATAGCAAAGCGGACAGAATTTTTATCATTATATTTTGATCAAAAACGAAACAGCATGGATCAACGACATTAAAAGAAGGTAGCAGATTGTATGTGATACCAATAGATAAAAGTATAAAACAAAATTTGCAGACAGAAAACCCAGTCTTTATGTCCCTTTGAACAATGCTCCATTCATAGCGGATGCTTGTCAGAAGCCACATAAATGAGAACGTCGCCGTCCCATTTTCATGATCTGAACAGAATCTTACGAACAATGACTTTTCATTCAAGCCGAAAATAAGAAAAACACATCCAAAACAATACTATAGACAAGATCAACTCAGAAAATAATATACAATAAAGATTATACACATGTAAATGCAAAATTATGTATGTATATATATACGTATGTAGGATATTTAGAGTGATGAAGCTCCAACAAGAAAAACATCTTCACCAACTCAAACTATTAATTAAAACTGTACCAAAGATGCGCACATCCAGAGATGCAAATTATCACCGACAATAGTCATGGCTAGTAAAGTAAAAAGTTCCCCAACCAAGCCGCCTTTATCCATGGTAGGAAGATAGAAGACAACATTCTACTCACACAAGAGATAGTGAGAGATCACCATAAGAATTATAGATTCCCAGATGTGTAGGTGGATATTATGTTGGCCTATGACACCATTGGTTGGGGTTTCTTAATGGATGCCTAGGAGTCATTTGGGTTTCCTAAGCAAATGAGAAGATGAAGACATAAATGGTGAACTTTCTGGTTTCTTTCAAAGCTCATGGGGCTTGGACAAGGGGACACCCTTTTGCTTTATCCATTTGTTGTGGCCGTGGATATTCTCAAAAGTGTAGCATGCCTGAATCTAACTGGGGTTCGCGGTGGTGGAGAAACTAGATCGGAAAAAAGATACTATCATTGCACAACTAGTTAGGGCCATCTTATCCACCTTGTTTTTGCTGATGAATCTTTTACAGCTCAGTAACGATGATAGTAATTTAGTTGTTAAGTTGAAGAATGCACTTGACAAGTTTCAGGAATGACTTACATTCCAACAATTCTAAAACCAACTTATTTATGGGTGCCCAAGGAGGAGGATGCTCAAATCATTGGTATGATCAGATACTCTGTGGGTAGTCTCCCCATAAAATAAGTGGGAGTACTTTTTGGCGACTTCAAGACTCAAGCATTACAAAATATGACTAAAAACAACACATTAGTGGTTATAAAAAGAAATAAGTTCAAGCATGACAAAATAGACTAAATTACTATATAAAACGGTAAAATTAAATTCACTTAGTGACTTAGTCTAAACAAAATCTAAACAAAGACACTAAATAATTTTTTTGTAGTACATTTCAACTCAATCATATATTAATTTGGAACACAACTTTCTTTAAAATGTCAAAAAATTTCAGTAATTGATTAATTGTAGGCTAAATTTCTAATTAGTTTTCTTTTGATGTACAGAATCATTGAATCTGTGACAAAATTGTCCCTCATTTAGTCACGAAACTTATCAAAGATCATTCTTGATCTTGTTAAGAAATTGATTATCTAAACTAGCAGAAAATGCTTGTGTTACATCATTTTACCTTGACAATTATACAATTATTTTTAAAAAATAGAAAACAATGTATTAGAAAGAAGAGAGGTATTGTTGTTGGTCAATAGACAAATAGGCTAGGACGTTTTACATCTAATTTACTCAATTCAAAAATAAAACATTTGTTTTAGCAGTCCAGTGGACCATTAATTTATTGAAAATACAACAAAAAAGACTACTAGGATCATTATAGAAATTTTCAAAAAATCAGGAGATAGATGCCGTAAATTAAATAAAATTATGGTTCCTTATTAAAGGTGACCCAAAAGTGAGTGGGGCCAGTGCCCCCTAGTCCAAACATGGCTCTTCTTCATCAGTCCAACCGTGGCTCTGCCACTGTCTAGAAAGAAAGGAACTCCAGAGTCCACATCAATAAGGCCAGGCATCATAGAATGTTACTGTAGTCCATCCTCCAGTTCATTAGAAATTGAGCTGCCTCCCTCATGTTCAAGAATTCCCCAGGATTCAAAGCCTCCTTCAAGCCTGGGACCTACCAACCAACTGCCTTGTACGTTCTGTGATATGCCAGTACATCATCCTCCTTTCTCAAGGTGTCTATTTGGTATACTCCACTGCACTAAAGTCAATTCTGGTTGGGGTACCTCCTAATATTTTTGCACCCCTCACGGAAGTACCCTCTCTCTCTCTTTCTCTCCCCTATTTTGTTCTGTTTTTACTGTCTTGCTCGACAGGCCTTCCTCTGTGGAATGCTCGATTGCTGTTTGTTATGAAGAACAATGATATTGCATTTGACTTCCGGGAAAAAGAAAAAAAAAGGACTATGAACCAAAAATTATTGAAAAAATCAAAGTCCAAAGCCAAACGGGGAACAATTGTGCGATCAAACATCATACGCGTATAGATATACACAATAGAACACATCGAAGAACATTGATTATCCCTCTCGCGTGTAATAGATATGATCGAACAGAAAAATCAAATCTATTCATGGTTAAATTGGCAAAATTCTACTGAATTCCTTGTTTTCTACACATAATTAAAACGATAACCAAATTGAATAAAACAACAATAATTTGAAGGTATTGAAATATACAAATATATCTATCTACATAATTGAACCGATCCAACAAACACAGATTTGGACAAAAAATATATCTGTGCTTAACTGATCGGAAAATAGACGAAAACTATTGCCGGAAAAGGTTTAGCGCGAACCTTGGGACGTCAGACTGTGTAGACACCGGCAGGAATCAAACGATCGTCCGATGGAAGAAGAAAAGGGGAATGAATATAGAATCACAGATTGCGTAGAGGGAGGAGTTTGTGGGGGGTTGGATTGGGTGGGCGCTTGGTAATGTTTTGTGTTTACGGAAAGAATTAGAGTTGGAGGAGAGTTTGGTCTGGTCTTTTATTTGTTTCTACACGCATGCACGAAGCATGTAAATCCCCAAATTAAAACACGAAAAGAACATGTAACACATAAGGAACGATTAAAATTCTTTTTTGAAAAGAGTGAAAAGGTCAAAACTTTTTCCTTTTTAAAAAAAAAATTGAAATAATTAGTTGAATCAGCATTTTAATGCTTCAAAATATTTTTCGCATATTTTCACCAATATTTCATTAAATTTTGTGGATTTTTCAAGATATTTTTATGTATTGAAACCAAGTTCTCAAAATATTTTTAAAATAAATTATTAATTTTTTTTTATCTATTTTTGAAAATATTTCTCGTTTTCTAAATAGCCAAAACAAAATTTTATCATATTAGTTTGAATTTCTAGAGTAGTAATAGTTGACACAAATATTTTGATTTACATATTATAGACAACTAACAATAAAATTATTACCCTAGTCCCTTCAGATTTTAATAATATGAAAAATTATAATTTTTAAGCAAATGTTTAATTTTTAGATATACATAATAATAATCATTAATCAATATTTCGTTTAATTTGGACGGAAAAATACTTGTTGTTTTGTGATTTGACATCAAAAAATTGAATTGCTAAAATAACNAAAAAAATATTCACGTGGCAGCTTCATCGGCATGGTGATCCAAAAAATAAAAATAGACACAGGATGTCCTTTCCCATTGAAATGCATCCGAAGTTGTATATGATAATTAATCATTCAATTGCATCAAAATAATTACCAATTATAAACTATGGTTCGATCATTTCTGAAAAAGATCCAAGGTTAGGACTAGATTTTTAGAGTTGCAAGCAGCACATAAATACTCAAATGAGCTTAACATCAAAAATTGTGTAGACTATATTATAAAACATGCGACACATTCCCTATACAAAGAATTCATATCTTGTCAAAACTGTCGTTTTAAGATGAGTCCTAACAAAATAACAAATTCTACATTTGTTTAAGCATCTTTGGACTTCTGCAAACGTAACTCATTGATCTTAGGCTCAATTCAAAAGGTTAGATTTTAGAAGTGCTTCGACTAGTAACCTTTCTTGTAATTGCAATAGTGTTACAGTGGTACTAAGAGAATTTTAATCATGATAGCAGACATTTTTAAAGTATGAACAATGATGCATCTAACTGCTGGTCGAAAAAAAAAATGCTGCACCCTCATCTACAAATTCATCTACCTCAATTTTATCCTATAGTCATCTGCCTTTTGAATTAATTTCTGGAGGCCTACCCTAGTCCTTTTATCTTCAGATGCCAATTGGTTCCCTTCCTTTTACCTTTTCAGATTTTACAAAGGGCTGGCAATTAATTTTAACCCAAATAAAATCTTGCTGCAATTGGAACTAACATTAAGATAACGATAGCAAAGCGGACAGAATTTTTATCATTATATTTTGATCAAAAACGAAACAGCATGGATCAACGACATTAAAAGAAGGTAGCAGATTGTATGTGATACCAATAGATAAAAGTATAAAACAAAATTTGCAGACAGAAAACCCAGTCTTTATGTCCCTTTGAACAATGCTCCATTCATAGCGGATGCTTGTCAGAAGCCACATAAATGAGAACGTCGCCGTCCCATTTTCATGATCTGAACAGAATCTTACGAACAATGACTTTTCATTCAAGCCGAAAATAAGAAAAACACATCCAAAACAATACTATAGACAAGATCAACTCAGAAAATAATATACAATAAAGATTATACACATGTAAATGCAAAATTATGTATGTATATATATACGTATGTAGGATATTTAGAGTGATGAAGCTCCAACAAGAAAAACATCTTCACCAACTCAAACTATTAATTAAAACTGTACCAAAGATGCGCACATCCAGAGATGCAAATTATCACCGACAATAGTCATGGCTAGTAAAGTAAAAAGTTCCCCAACCAAGCCGCCTTTATCCATGGTAGGAAGATAGAAGACAACATTCTACTCACACAAGAGATAGTGAGAGATCACCATAAGAATTATAGATTCCCAGATGTGTAGGTGGATATTATGTTGGCCTATGACACCATTGGTTGGGGTTTCTTAATGGATGCCTAGGAGTCATTTGGGTTTCCTAAGCAAATGAGAAGATGAAGACATAAATGGTGAACTTTCTGGTTTCTTTCAAAGCTCATGGGGCTTGGACAAGGGGACACCCTTTTGCTTTATCCATTTGTTGTGGCCGTGGATATTCTCAAAAGTGTAGCNCTGTCCATCACATGTCAAAGTAAGGGTATATATGAAAATTCATCAATAACAATCGCCAACTAAGTCGCTGCCTTCTAGCACAAGAATAAATCACAATAACAATACACATCCCCATTTCATCATTTCAATAGCGCACTCTAGAATCCAGAGTGCCTTGTGACATACCCTTGATACAGGGACTGCTACTAAGGCCATAGCATTCCCTGAATGAACAATAATATCAGAAGCTAAGCTCAAGATGAACATCGCCACACAAAAAGTAACATGATCATGATGTCATTGTGAATTCCTATGTGAAAAAGGAATTATAGAGGGACTTCAGCAAATCGAAAAGTGGGATCTCTACAGATCACTATCATTTGCTCTCCTTGCAGCTGTTCTTATACAATGGATTGTGGAAGGAACAGAGAATTTTTAAAAGAATATCCTTCTCCTGTTGCTCAGAAAGATCAAAAGTGCCTGCAACGTAATACCATTTAGATTCAGATGAAATGCAAAGAATGGAAGGCTGATTAGCTATCTACCAAACCGTGCTCCTACAAATGGCTATCAAGTAATTCTCGTTAGGGAGAAAACAAGAGAGACAACAAAATGTCCGTCACCAATTTTGAAAGAAATTTGCGAAAACATAAATGCTAGGGAGTCTCAGCATGAGATTGTTTCAAATGCTCGGTAAAAGGGTCTTAGATCCCCAAAGAAGATGAGGAGATTCAGCACCAAGTCAACTGACGAGATCAAAAAATGTCACATAGTACTTAATACCTGGAAGATGTGGGGAATATCTTCGGAGGAATCTATATGCTTTGAAAAACTGGGGAAAGGGTTGTAGAGAGAAGCTTCGATGGAGAATAGACACTCACCGATAAATGCTGATAAACCACAGTCTAATATCTCCAAGAATTTGATGTTTGAGCATGTCTCAAAATAGAAACATGTGTAACAGATAAGAAAGATATATCATCCACATCAAGTGACTTCACGTTGGGAGCCAGCTAAACCTATAGAAGCATAAGGAAATTGACAACAGCATATCCAAATTGCTAGGCGCAAAGTTTAATTCATGATGCCCTTCAAAAGATGTAGCAATGACACCAAAGCTAATGTTTTGGTGTTTTAAATACATTGATGCCATCCCACTGAGGTACTACTCACCTGAATGCATTTTCAATAAAAAAAAATCCATGAAACTATAGGCAATGCTACTGAATTTTATAATCACATTCAATTCTCACTTTATAAATTTCTCTAGTGCGTAATTGATTAAACAAAGAATGAAAAAATAGTTGCAAAGAGAAAAGAATAAAATATGGGGGAAGACAATGCTGAATTGCTGATATTGTACAAAAGCCAATGAAAATATTAAGTGTGTAGCAAACTTTAAGTCTCCATTAAGGAAAAAAATATTCACGTGGCAGCTTCATCGACATGGTGATCCAAAAAATAAAAATAGACACAGGATGTCCTTTCCCATTGAAATGCATCCGAAGTTGTATATGATAATTAATCATTCAATTGCATCAAAATAATTACCAATTATAAACTATGGTTCGATCATTTCTGAAAAAGATCCAAGGTTAGGACTAGATTTTTAGAGTTGCAAGCAGCACATAAATACTCAAATGAGCTTAACATCAAAAATTGTGTAGACTATATTATAAAACATGCGACACATTCCCTATACAAAGAATTCATATCTTGTCAAAACTGTCGTTTTAAGATGAGTCCTAACAAAATAACAAATTCTACATTTGTTTAAGCATCTTTGGACTTCTGCAAACGTAACTCATTGATCTTAGGCTCAATTCAAAAGGTTAGATTTTAGAAGTGCTTCGACTAGTAACCTTTCTTGTAATTGCAATAGTGTTACAGTGGTACTAAGAGAATTTTAATCATGATAGCAGACATTTTTAAAGTATGAACAATGATGCATCTAACTGCTGGTCGAAAAAAAAAATGCNGCAGACATTTTTAAAGTATGAACAATGATGCATCTAACTGCTGGTCGAAAAAAAAAAAATGATGCACCCTCATCTACAAATTCATCTACCTCAATTTTATCCTATAGTCATCTGTCTTTTGAATTAATTTCTGGAGGCCTACCCTAGTCCTTTTATCTTCAGATGCCAATTGGTTCCCTTCCTTTTACCTTTTCAGATTTTACAAAGGGCTGGCAATTAATTTTAACCCAAATAAAATCTTGCTGCAATTGGAACTAACATTAAGATAACGATAGCAAAGCGGACAGAATTTTTATCATTATATTTTGATCAAAAACGAAACAGCATGGATCAACGACATTAAAAGAAGGTAGCAGATTGTATGTGATACCAATAGATAAAAGTATAAAACAAAATTTGCAGACAGAAAACCCAGTCTTTATGTCCCTTTGAACAATGCTCCATTCATAGCGGATGCTTGTCAGAAGCCACATAAATGAGAACGTCGCCGTCCCATTTTCATGATCTGAACAGAATCTTACGAACAATGACTTTTCATTCAAGCCGAAAATAAGAAAAACACATCCAAAACAATACTATAGACAAGATCAACTCAGAAAATAATATACAATAAAGATTATACACATGTAAATGCAAAATTATGTATGTATATACATACGTATGTAGGATATTTAGAGTGATGAAGCTCCAACAAGAAAAACATCTTCACCAACTCAAACTATTAATTAAAACTGTACCAAAGATGCGCACATCCAGAGATGCAAATTATCACCGACAATAGTCATGGCTAGTAAAGTAAAAAGTTCCCCAACCAAGCCGCCTTTATCCATGGTAGGAAGATAGAAGACAACATTCTACTCACACAAGAGATAGTGAGAGATCACCATAAGAATTATAGATTCCCAGATGTGTAGGTGGATATTATGTTGGCCTATGACACCATTGGTTGGGGTTTCTTAATGGATGCCTAGGAGTCATTTGGGTTTCCTAAGCAAATGAGAAGATGAAGACATAAATGGTGAACTTTCTGGTTTCTTTCAAAGCTCATGGGGCTTGGACAAGGGGACACCCTTTTGCTTTATCCATTTGTTGTGGCCGTGGATATTCTCAAAAGTGTGGCATGCCTGAATCTAACTGGGGTTCGCGGTGGTGGAGAAACTAGATCGGAAAAAAGATACTATCATTGCACAACTAGTTAGGGCCATCTTATCCACCTTGTTTTTGCTGATGAATCTTTTACAGCTCAGTAACGATGATAGTAATTTAGTTGTTAAGTTGAAGAATGCACTTGACAAGTTTCAGGAATGACTTACATTCCAACAATTCTAAAACCAACTTATTTATGGGTGCCCAAGGAGGAGGATGCTCAAATCATTGGTATGATCAGATACTCTGTGGGTAGTCTCCCCATAAAATAAGTGGGAGTACTTTTTGGCGACTTCAAGACTCAAGCATTACAAAATATGACTAAAAACAACACATTAGTGGTTATAAAAAGAAATAAGTTCAAGCATGACAAAATAGACTAAATTACTATATAAAACGGTAAAATTAAATTCACTTAGTGACTTAGTCTAAACAAAATCTAAACAAAGACACTAAATAATTTTTTTGTAGTACATTTCAACTCAATCATATACTAATTTGGAACACAACTTTCTTTAAAATGTCAAAAAATTTCAGTAATTGATTAATTGTAGGCTAAATTTCTAATTAGTTTTCTTTTGATGTACAGAATCATTGAATCTGTGACAAAATTGTCCCTCATTTAGTCACGAAACTTATCAAAGATCATTCTTGATCTTGTTAAGAAATTGATTATCTAAACTAGCAGAAAATGCTTGTGTTACATCATTTTACCTTGACAATTATACAATTATTTTTAAAAAATAGAAAACAATGTATTAGAAAGAAGAGAGGTATTGTTGTTGGTCAATAGACAAATAGGCTAGGACGTTTTACATCTAATTTACTCAANACATCATTTTGGCGGCCAGTACGCATCAGAGCCCCCAAACAAGCCTTTTGGACTAATCGGCCTTTAAAAAAGCTTCAAAAATAAAACATTTGTTTTAGCAGTCCAGTGGACCATTAATTTATTGAAAATACAACAAAAAAGACTACTAGGATCATTATAGAAATTTTCAAAAAATCAGGAGATAGATGCCGTAAATTAAATAAAATTATGGTTCCTTATTAAAGGTGACCCAAAAGTGAGTGGGGCCAGTGCCCCCTAGTCCAAACATGGCTCTTCTTCATCAGTCCAACCGTGGCTCTGCCACTGTCTAGAAAGAAAGGAACTCCAGAGTCCACATCAATAAGGCCAGGCATCATAGAATGTTACTGTAGTCCATCCTCCAGTTCATTAGAAATTGAGCTGCCTCCCTCATGTTCAAGAATTCCCCAGGATTCAAAGCCTCCTTCAAGCCTGGGACCTACCAACCAACTGCCTTGTACGNGATGAAGACATAAATGGTGAACTTTCTGGTTTCTTTCAAAGCTCATGGGGCTTGGACAAGGGGACACCCTTTTGCTTTATCCATTTGTTGTGGCCGTGGATATTCTCAAAAGTGTGGCATGCCTGAATCTAACTGGGGTTCGCGGTGGTGGAGAAACTAGATCGGAAAAAAGATACTATCATTGCACAACTAGTTAGGGCCATCTTATCCACCTTGTTTTTGCTGATGAATCTTTTACAGCTCAGTAACGATGATAGTAATTTAGTTGTTAAGTTGAAGAATGCACTTGACAAGTTTCAGGAATGACTTACATTCCAACAATTCTAAAACCAACTTATTTATGGGTGCCCAAGGAGGAGGATGCTCAAATCATTGGTATGATCAGATACTCTGTGGGTAGTCTCCCCATAAAATAAGTGGGAGTACTTTTTGGCGACTTCAAGACTCAGCTCTACATTGTAACCTCCTCATTGAGACAATGGAAGCAAGAATTAGAATCTGGACAAACAAATACTTATCCTTTGCTAAAAGACTCCAACTCAGTCTTGCTCAGTATCTTTCCATTATGGGCATCCAACCTGTGCATTCCTCAGTAAGTAATAGACAAGGCAAAGAGGGTCATGAGCTCAATCCTATGGAGTGGGACAGAACCGAAACCTACTGGAGCAAAAAATGGCTTGTGAGGAGGTTCACAAATAAAAGGTAGAAGGGGGGTTGGGTATAAGGAATATTAGCGACTGTAACTCTACATTTACGACCATGCACATTGAGTTTCTCTTCTAGATAAGCAAATTCTATGGCTAGGTCGATGCATTCCTGTCACCCTGGAGGGAGAAACTCATAGGAGGTGAAGCCCACTCATAAATGCTCTTGGAACTAGCTTAACTTACTAAACTGAGGGACTCCATTAGACCTATATTTGTCCATAATACAGGTAATGGTGAAAGTACTAACCCTTGGCATGACAATTGGCAGTTTGGCACCCACCTGGGCGTTTATTATCGAGATGAAGCAATATCATTATTAGTGTCTCAAATTTGCCAAAGGATGCCAAGGTCTCCAATATTGTGAATATTGGGCCTTCCACACAATAACAAGTGTTAGAGGAAATTACTAACGGCATGCCCCAATTATCTTCCAAACCACAATAGAGAATATGTGATTACATGGTCTTCATCCCTAATGGTCTCTTCTCCTCTGCCTTTGCTTGGAATCAGCTAAAGGAGCAATCTCTGAGTGTATCATGGCACCATGTAGAATGGTATAGCCAAGCCACTCCTTGAATGAGCTTCATATTCTGGTTGGCTTTAAGAGGCTTAGCATCAAGGACAGGAATCATCTCTACGTTACTCATTTGGGTTAGAGTGTTCCCTATGTAGAATAGCCAACGAGTCTCATCATCACCTACTCTTCGAGTGCTAATATTCCCATAGCATCTAGTCTCATTTAATGGAGCTTACTGGTGAATAATGGTAGCCAAGCTCTTGGCCACAAGTTCTAGACCATGTTGTAGTGAGATGGATGGAATGGCAAGTCCCTATTGTTTATAGTTGATAGTTTTATTGTTATGTTAGTTTTATTGTTATGTTTAGGCTTGTTGCCTTAATGGGCCTGTCTTTGGTTGTGTAACATAAGGATTGGACTACTTGTCCACCTTTATTCTTCATTTGTATTACCTATTTCTTATTATTAATAAAATTTGTTACATATAAAAAGTCTCTCCGAAGAGTGTCACAAAAACTCAATCTTCAAGTGGTCATGTACAATATCTATATACAGAGACATAGTCATGAATCTATAATTGGGGGCAAAATATGACTAAAAACAACACATTAGTGGTTATAAAAAGAAATAAGTTCAAGCATGACAAAATAGACTAAATTACTATATAAAACGGTAAAATTAAATTCACTTAGTGACTTAGTCTAAACAAAATCTAAACAAAGACACTAAATAATTTTTTTGTAGTACATTTCAACTCAATCATATATTAATTTGGAACACAACTTTCTTTAAAATGTCAAAAAATTTCAGTAATTGATTAATTGTAGGCTAAATTTCTAATTAGTTTTCTTTTGATGTACAGAATCATTGAATCTGTGACAAAATTGTCCCTCATTTAGTCACGAAACTTATCAAAGATCATTCTTGATCTTGTTAAGAAATTGATTATCTAAACTAGCAGAAAATGCTTGTGTTACATCATTTTGGCGGCCAGTACGCATCAGAGCCCCCAAACAAGCCTTTTGGACTAATCGGCCTTTAAAAAAGCTTCAAAAATAAAACATTTGTTTTAGCAGTCCAGTGGACCATTAATTTATTGAAAATACAACAAAAAAGACTACTAGGATCATTATAGAAATTTTCAAAAAATCAGGAGATAGATGCCGTAAATTAAATAAAATTATGGTTCCTTATTAAAGGTGACCCAAAAGTGAGTGGGGCCAGTGCCCCCTAGTCCAAACATGGCTCTTCTTCATCAGTCCAACCGTGGCTCTGCCACTGTCTAGAAAGAAAGGAACTCCAGAGTCCACATCAATAAGGCCAGGCATCATAGAATGTTACTGTAGTCCATCCTCCAGTTCATTAGAAATTGAGCTGCCTCCCTCATGTTCAAGAATTCCCCAGGATTCAAAGCCTCCTTCAAGCCTGGGACCTACCAACCAACTGCCTTGTACATTCTGTGATATGCCAGTACATCATCCTCCTTTCTCAAGGTGTCTATTTGGTATACTCCACTGCACTAAAGTCAATTCTGGTTGGGGTACCTCCTAATATTTTTGCACCCCTCACGGAAGTACCCTCTCTCTCTCTTTCTCTCCCCTATTTTGTTCTGTTTTTACTGTCTTGCTCGACAGGCCTTCCTCTGTGGAATGCTCGATTGCTGTTTGTTATGAAGAACAATGATATTGCATTTGACTTCCGGGAAAAAGAAAAAAAAAGGACTATGAACCAAAAATTATTGAAAAAATCAAAGTCCAAAGCCAAACGGGGAACAATTGTGCGATCAAACATCATACGCGTATAGATATACACAATAGAACACATCGAAGAACATTGATTATCCCTCTCGCGTGTAATAGATATGATCGAACAGAAAAATCAAATCTATTCATGGTTAAATTGGCAAAATTCTACTGAATTCCTTGTTTTCTACACATAATTAAAACGATAACCAAATTGAATAAAACAACAATAATTTGAAGGTATTGAAATATACAAATATATCTATCTACATAATTGAACCGATCCAACAAACACAGATTTGGACAAAAAATATATCTGTGCTTAACTGATCGGAAAATAGACGAAAACTATTGCCGGAAAAGGTTTAGCGCGAACCTTGGGACGTCAGACTGTGTAGACACCGGCAGGAATCAAACGATCGTCCGATGGAAGAAGAAAAGGGGAATGAATATAGAATCACAGATTGCGTAGAGGGAGGAGTTTGTGGGGGGTTGGATTGGGTGGGCGCTTGGTAATGTTTTGTGTTTACGGAAAGAATTAGAGTTGGAGGAGAGTTTGGTCTGGTCTTTTATTTGTTTCTACACGCATGCACGAAGCATGTAAATCCCCAAATTAAAACACGAAAAGAACATGTAACACATAAGGAACGATTAAAATTCTTTTTTGAAAAGAGTGAAAAGGTCAAAACTTTTTCCTTTTTAAAAAAAAAATTGAAATAATTAGTTGAATCAGCATTTTAATGCTTCAAAATATTTTTCGCATATTTTCACCAATATTTCATTAAATTTTGTGGATTTTTCAAGATATTTTTATGTATTGAAACCAAGTTCTCAAAATATTTTTAAAATAAATTATTAATTTTTTTTTATCTATTTTTGAAAATATTTCTCGTTTTCTAAATAGCCAAAACAAAATTTTATCATATTAGTTTGAATTTCTAGAGTAGTAATAGTTGACACAAATATTTTGATTTACATATTATAGACAACTAACAATAAAATTATTACCCTAGTCCCTTCAGATTTTAATAATATGAAAAATTACAATTTTTAAGCAAATGTTTAATTTTTAGATATACATAATAATAATCATTAATCAATATTTCGTTTAATTTGGACGGAAAAATACTTGTTGTTTTGTGATTTGACATCAAAAAATTGAATTGCTAAAATAACATGTATATTTACGTATAAAAATAAAATTGCATACATATGATTTTTCTTGAAAATAAGAATCCTTTCTGAACCAACGCAAAAAAAAAAAAGAAGAGGAAGAGTGCATGTCGACATTATGGGGCAGAGACCCCTTTGACCTGTCAATAGATGAGGGAGGCACATGTGACATGGCTGAGAAAGAAAGAAACTTGGAACAGTCGAGCAACCCAAATTTAAAAGAGTTTAGTTGTTGGAATTGGAGCAAAACAAATAAGATATAAAACTCCTATAATGATATATCCTCCTTTTGTTTGTGTGGTTGGGCTAGTAGTTCCCCCCTTACCCTTCAAAATTATTTAATTGAAAGGCTTTTCGCGCTCGCATTACTCATTAAATGTCATAAATTAGTTTTAATATAACTATTATACTAACATCTTTTTCAAATTCTATTAAAAATTGATATACATGNAAGGCTTTTCGCGCTCGCATTACACATTAAATGTCATAAATTAGTTTTAATATAACTCTTATACTAACATCTTTTTCAAATTCTATTAAAAATTGATATACATACCACCCAAATATATAAATAGTAAGTTTATATTTTTACCTAAGAACAACACACACGAGTGGCATATTCATCAATTTTTAACAAAATTTAAAACAAATGTTAGTCCGAGAGCTACATTAAAACTAATTTATAACATTCAAAATACAATGTGACAAAAATAATATTTTAGGATACAAAGTTAGAATCGAGACATCTTTCAATGCACAAAATGTAAAAAACCCTAATTGAAATTAGTGGGCAATTGCTTTTAGCCTCAAGTCTAAACATAGAATGAAATTGGCCTTGATAGGGTAAATAGTGGCTAATCCATTGCCAACGATGCTTCGAATCATGATTCATCTCCTATATTCATAAGTCATATCAATACTTAACCGATTGTGTTACAATGATCATAATAAAAACAACCGCTTTTCAAGCCCACCTTTTGAAGAGTGAATATTAGATAATGAGATTTAAAACACTTATGTACTTGACAAATTGTCATTTTGAACAAGAATATAGAAGAACCACTCTGTGCAACAAGTGCAAGACAAAACAACAGAATTTTGTATTATGAGGATCATTGTCCAAGCAAAACACATGCTATCACCAAATCCTTGGCAGCCTCTGCCCTCTGGCATAGCAAAGGCATAGACATAACTCATAAGGCTGTTAGTTTTCTGCGTTTCTAAATTTCATTTCCGAGGGCTTTCAAACATTCTCTGTGGCATCTCTTTCCGAGTCTTCTGGCTTCCCTGAGGCACCCAATCTCTCAGCTGCCAATCTTTCTTCCAGTGCTCGAGCACCCCTTTCCCTGCAATTCAGCAAACAGGAATGTGATCACAAAACATAAATTTAGAACACCACCCTTTCATGGTGAAAAACACACATGCACACACATTACAGAGACGCATAAAGCTGGTCCTGGGCAGAAGCAGCACACATCGAGGGGGGAGGGGGAGGAATTGGAAATGTAAATGAATGGGCAACTAACATACTATTATAATTATATACTGTCTTTTGTTCCACGAACATATAGCTATTGCATTTACTTTGTTAAAGCTCACTTTTTGTCAAGCCATAATCAAAATATTGTTAGCTTCATGACTCACTCTATTGAAGCAAGTCTGACACATAAGCCTGTAATTTTTCTGACAGCACACTTCGGTCCTTCAGAATGAATTTGTTGGTGTCTCATTATTTATTTGTTGCTGACTTGCTGAGAGATTATTACACACATACATAATTCTGATGAAAAACACAAGATATATTGCTGGGTGTATATTATGAAATTATTAATGTTTCAAGTGTTTTTCTGACCTTCTTTTCCTTTTCAGAACATTTCATTGTGTCTCATGAAAAATCTAGAATATGTGCATCACGTTCATCATACTAATCAAAATTTATGGTTCATATCGTGGATGCGTTCAGCATTGAAATATTTTATTGACGACTTCTATCATTCTGAACTCCCAACTGTGTGGAATAGTTCCCCCTTATCATGGCAGCAATGGACTTATGCCTTCAAATGTTATCAGAACCATGATAACTAATGGTGTTTGTCGCTTGAAAGATGAAGATGACACCCTTCCACGTGGATACAATCCATTTTCAAAACAAAGATTTCTGTCCATGTTACAGCTACCATAAGGACTGTTACTCGGAATGTATATTCTCTGTAACTTTTATGTTTTAGCTTCATCGACACATGCCCCAATAAATTGATTTTCTCAACTATCTTCACTAGCCAAATTAAATAAGGTTGTACTATTTCCACAAGCAAACATGACTTAATTGACAAAGAGCAATAAGATTACCTCCTCCTAGTTGCCTCAATGGGATCAGAGCCAGGCAAAGGAGCTCCACCGGTAGTGTAACCCCTGGCCTCAATGGAAGTTTCAGATCTTCCACAGAGCATCCGACCAAATATTGTAGCAATGGGTTCAATGACTGGTCTGCAACTCACCCAGCAAGATGCAATATTTTTTAGAGAGAGAGAGAGAGAGAGAGAGAGGCACTCACAAATAGTTATTGTGAGTGCAAAAGTAGCAGAATGCTTAAATCACCTTAAAAATTCAGGGAAGAATGAAGAAAATGCAAATTCGTCACTTGGGTCACCCCTAAATTTCGTTTCAGGGTTCCTCTGCCAGTATCTGAGGTAAATCCAGCCCATATATGTGCCAAATATTAAGGTTGGTAGGATTGTAGTTGTCTCCCCCGTAAAGAAGCATATAATAATGGACAGAAACAGCGCGAGAGATGGCAACCACTGCATAAATCCAGAATAACAAATAAGGGGTGTAAGTGCAGATATCTTCAACTTCCTGAATCCTATACAAATGGCTTCTGGATATGGATCTGAAAAAAAATTGGTACTCTCCGTATGTTCATACCTTTGCTTTTACTCTAACCACAGACAGCTCTTGGTCGAGTAGTATTTGCTTGATGCCAACTAGGAATCCTGAAAGAACTCCATGGAAGCCAGAAAGAGGCATATAACTACAGGCAGAAAGAGGCATATAAATAAGAACATCAGAACTTATAAAGGTTGACCTTTGTACCTTGACAGGCATAAAATAATACCAAGAAGACAATGGCTAGACAGAAGCAGCCTTAGTGTAAACCAAACTTTGTGATTCTAGCTAAATCTTTTTTTCTTTTTTTCGGTTACCAAGACGTAATAAAAAGAAAAAGAGGCAGTGCATCAAAGGATGGGCACTTCCCCTCCCTCTTCTCAGCCCCCACTGGAAGGCTAAAGAGTACTGGAATGCGTAGAAAGGAAGAAAGTTAATTCAACACCAAATGAGAGCAGGAAAAATGGAGGCAAAAGGAAAAGTAATAGCCAAAACATACGTTTCCAGGACAATGAGGATCTCATACTTACAGGTAGCGTTCCTGCCTTGTTATGTAGTACAAAGAAATAGCTGTGATGAAAACACAAACAGATGTTAAAAAGTTAACTACAAAGATGAACTTCAAGAATTCCCTAGAACCCCAAATGGGTTCAAGCAGCTTCCCGATGAAAAGGAGACCAATTGTACTGAGGAGCATCTGGAAAACAAATATGACTTTCAGAACCACATCATGACAGAGACTTAAGGAGAGAGGGATCTTCACTGGGAAAAGAATGAATTCATTAACAACAGCCAAAAAAGAGTATACCCCATGTATTGACTGTTCAACATAACCAGCCGTCAGGAGATTCCAAGCAAATGGAATTGTGCTGCAATATCAGATGAATAAGTTTTAAGTCACTGGAGCAAATACTTGTAAACTCCAAGTCTCCGAGCATCATGCTTGGTTGTCCTTTCTAAAGCTAATATCAAATTAAAAAGGCATGTTGTAGCATTAGTGCAGAAAACCATCTCTTTCTAGAGTTTATAGGATATGGAGTTACGTGGTTTTATTCTTCAAAAATGGAAATAAAAAAGAAAAAAGAAAAATAAGGCATTTGATTCAAATAAGGAAGTTCATGCGAAATCCCATTTGGACATTGTCAATGCTTTCCAAGTTACTAAATCATGCATAAAGTCAAGGTTCTGGATTGGTATGTGTAGCAGTCAATGCTTCCAGCATTGATTTCCAATCTACTAAACAATGGCTAAACTCCGAATATGGATTGGCGAGTGTAGCGGAAGGAAATTCTAATCACGGTCTTGAGACGAATCTTGAAGAAAAGGCATTCCTGCAAGGAAAGAGATGGTGGGTCTGTCGGGCTAAAGCGTGATTTTATTATGCTTACCATTTTCTTAGCTAAGGAAGCATTGAATAAGTGAACTACAGAAGCACACTTGACGTTCAAAGAAGGCCAGAATCTCCGAGGAAAAACAAATTTACATNTTTTATTATGCTTACCATTTTCTTAGCTAAGGAAGCATTGAATAAGTGAACTACAGACGCACACTTGACGTTCAAAGAAGGCCAGAATCTCCGAGGAAAAACAAATTTACATGATAGGTTTGAAAATGGTAGTGATTTTCACCTCCCAAAGTGAGTTTTGATACTAACACTTGAAACAAACTGCTTTCTTCACTTCTTATCAAAAAGAAAAAAAAAATTGAGTTTATCACTCCCTTTTTTTTCATCTCATTTCAGTTTTGAGATCAGGAATGACCATGGGTTCTAACTCATACATTTGATAGACAATAAGGTAGAGCATTCAAATTAGTTTATGCATGCATATTTTACATATAAGATGTTAGGAAGCATCAACAAAGAAAAGCAAGGATGCATGCATTCAAATTTTGCAGTAATAACTCGTGTCAATATATTTTTTCGCAGAAGGTAGGATGCAAAGCAGATACTACATGCCAAAAAGTTAAATACTTAATCACTCAACACATCAGTAGAGTTAGAGACTCTGAAGCCAAAAGGACATTGTCAGACCTGAGGAAATGGCCGGATTAAATGCTACCAGAAAGTAATATGCCAAATCTCCTAATTAGTTTATGTATAAAATGTTTCAAACTGTTTAACTCTATCTACGACTTCAAATTTTCCCTATACCTTGATAATGATATTTACTTCCGTTAAAGCAAGAATTACATTGTGAGCCTTGTCATGCTTGAGGTACAGGCTTCACAATGAAAAAAATGCAGGCTCATAGTTTGTTATCATTTACAAACCAAAAACGGTGGATATAAAATTAAAGGGGCAATCCATGCATTTATAATTGTAGTGAGGTGACTAATTCGAGGTCATTCAATTCAAAGTTCTACATAAGCAAGGAAAAACAATTGAAACATAAACAATAAATTTGATGATAGGCAAATGTAGCAATCTTTTTTTGGATATAAGTTTATGCTCGCATATATACAATTTAAATCTATCAATACTGCAAAAAAAGCCATGTCAAAATCAAGATGCATGCTGCATACTTTAATGCTCAAGCATGACTTCTAGTCAAACATATAAGATAGCTTGTATGGTTATTTAGTTCATTCCCCTAATTGGTACAGTACTTGATCACTGTCTAGAAGGGTTTTATGGCCATTTGCAAATGTTTGGGGTTTCATGTGTGAAAATATGTTTCAATTCAAACAGAAACCACCCACTTGAACAATTGAAACAATTTAGATTTGTATGTAATCCATACTAGGATCCAGAATTAGCAGGATTAGCATTTAGCACTGACATTCTTCTTAAGGCTTCTCAAGTGAATAACAACTAATCTACTTCAATTTTCATTTTCCAACTACCCTTTTTAACAAGTTCCTTAATCAACACATGATCCCCACATACATATACATAGAAAGGATTGAAAGTGGACTCCATCTAACATTGGAACACACAACTAATCCAATAGTTTCATTGGATTAGATCCCTGATTAGGTCCCCATATTTGATCCCTATAGCATTGCTCATATCGAAACAATCAGAGAATTTCAGGTGAAAAGTTGGAATCAAAGAAGAAAAGAGTACCTGGCAGGAATGAGAGCAAGGTAAGTAACGGCAAAAGGCCAGATCTGAACTACAATGTGTCCACCTATTAACACTACCGCAAGGCCCTTGCACAGCCTCGTAAATCCCGTAAACAAGTTCGTGCCCTACCAAATTCCACACCAAAATTCAATCTTCTTATACTCTCCGATTATTGGACCAATATAAGATCCACAAACAAGCATAATAGGTATCTATATGTGGGGAGAGAGAGAGAGAGAGAGAGGAACTTACTCCTGAAATTGCCGAAGTACTCATGAGCGTGAGAATTGGTAGTTAAGAAGACTGATCTGATAGGTTTGTGTATTCTTTTTGTGTCTGAGTCTGAGGAGGATCGGCGTCGGAGAAGAAGAGGTGGGGACGGGAGGTAGATGATAAATTCAACTGAACCGCGTTTGCGTGATTTGGTGTAGCGCGAGACATCGTGTTATATTAGCTCGTTGAAATTGACTTCTCTTGTTTTTTGTTTTTTCCTTGACTCATTAGAACGAGCAATTTGGAGGTAATCTACTGGTATGTGCAAAGTATTGCTATTTTTATTTTTTTTGCCAAATTTGTCTCTCTATCTCTCTAAAAANTGAGTCTGAGGAGGATCGGCGTCGGAGAAGAAGAGGTGGGGACGGGAGGTAGATGATCAATTCAACTGAACCGCGTTTGTGTGATTTGGTGTAGCGCGAGACATCGTGTTATATTAGCTCGTTGAAATTGACTTCTCTTGTGTTTTTGTTTTTTCCTTGACTCATTAGAACGAGCAATTTGGAGGTAATCTACTGGTATGTGCAAAGTATTGCTATTTTTTTTTTTTTTGCCAAATTTGTCTCTCTATCTCTCTAAAAAAAATAAAATTCTGGCTGTTTATTTCTTTTTTCTTTTTCTTTTTTTTCAAACTTTATCGATTTTGAAAGAAATTGTTTGGCTCAATGAACTTCTAGGTTAAACAAAAAAAAAAAAAAGACTTTCTTAGTGGTATTTGATAACATTGAAAATTAAATACTGAATTTTAAGTATTGATTATTGATATTAATTAGAAAAGTGTTTGATTTATACTAAAAGTTAAGCACTAAATTAGATTTACATGTTTGATCACTACAAGAAGTTGAAATTTGAAAGTTAATATTTTTCTAATTTTGCCTTTTTTCTTTTTCACCCCACCTCTACAATTGCCTCTATCATCACCTTAGCTACCATCACCCTCCCACCATTGTCTCCACCATCATTACTACCTCCATCAACCCTTATTATTGCCTCCGTCACCACCCACTCTACAATCACATCCACCACCACACCCTACCACCGTTATCACCACCATCATGGTGGTTATAGTGGAGGTAGTAATGGTCAGACTTATGATGGTGGTGGTGATAATGGTAACANATTGTCTCCACCATCATTACTACCTCCATCAACCCTTATTATTGCCTCCGTCACCACGCACTCTACAATCACATCCACCACCACCCCCTACCACCGTTATCACCACCATCATGGTGGTTATAGTGGAGGTAGTAATGGTCAGACTTATGATGGTGGTGGTGATAACGGTAACGNCATCATGGTGGTTATAGTGGAGGTAGTAATGGTCAGACTTATGATGGTGGTGGTGATAATGGTAACAACAAAGTTAGTAGAAACAATGATGACAATGGCGATTATGTGATGGTGGTGGCATTATGATGCAAGGAGATGATGACATCAATAATGTTAGTGGGGGTTAGGGGGTGATGGTCGGGGGTGGTTGTATTGATAATTGTGGGTGTCAGATAATGGTGGTAAAGGGTTGGAAGTAGTGGTGGCAATGAGGCAACAATAGTGAGGTAGTGGTAGGCGGTTGTTGTGATAATGAAGTGGTAGTTAGAAGCAATAAAGGTAGTAACATTGTTGGGTGGTGGTGGTTGTAGTTGCGATGGCAATGGCGGCGACGATAGAGTTACAATGGTGGTAGTGGTTGTAGTTGCAGTGGCAATGGTGGTAATAGTGACGGAGTTGCGATGGTGGTGGCAAGTAACAGTGGGGTGATAGTTTAGTGGCTATAGTAGTGGAGGTGGTGGTGGCGGCGGCGTTGGCATTGGGGATAAATCATAGTCAGATGGTAGTGATCATGATAGTGTTTAGTGATGACTACAGTGATGGTGGTGACAGTAGTGGTGGGGGCGATGGTTTGGTTGCAGTGGTGGTGGCATTGGGGGTGGGCCAATCATGGTGGCGGGATAACAATTGTGGTGGTGCCATGGTGGTAGTGGTGGTGGTGGAAAGTCGAGGTGCAGGATAGACTAAAATCAAAATAATTGAAGAGCAAATTGCTCTATCATGANGGCGTTGGCATTGGGGATAAATCATAGTCAGATGGTAGTGATCATGATAGTGTTTAGTGATGACTACAGTGATGGTGGTGACAGTAGTGGTGGGGGCGATGGTTTGGTTGCAATGGTGGTGGCATTGGGGGTGGGCCAATCATGGTGGCGGGATAACAATTGTGGTGGTGCCATGGTAGTAGTGGTGGTGGTGGAAAGTCGAGGTGCAGGATAGACTAAAATCAAAATAATTGAAGAGCAAATTGCTCTATCATGAAAAAAATCCTTATTTACTAATAAGTAGGTAAATAACTACTCAAAAATTTTAGCTCAAGTAGTGAAAATTTTAGTTATCAAACATATTTAATTGAAGAATATCACTTTTTGATGCATCATTCCATGTTCTTGGTCTCTTACACCATACCATCTGGTTATGGCCAGCACGTAATTCCGTCTTCTGCAGGGCATATAATACTTCCATAGTCCATACCACAGAGCAAATACACGCACATACCAAAAATGTCACATAACAGGGCTTTTCTTTTGACGTTAAGAGAATAGTAGCAGCTATTTACACTGTACAGATTCCACAAATACTTTTACATATGACATTCAAAATTGCAGATTCTATACCTATACTTCTTCACATAAGGTTTTTGGCACCAATATCACAAATCCTTTTAGCGTATAACTCAACCTAATTGGCCATCGTCACTGAGGTTTGTACCTTTTCGAGTTTTGAATTGAAAGAATTTCCATACATAATGCTTGCATCTCTCTTCTTCAATGGACACATTCTCTGATGTCAAGTGAAAACATTATGCGCCAAATGCAACTTGCTTTGGAGCAAATGATACAGGACCCAAGTAAGCTTCGGACAAAGAAACTAACACCCGATGACAAGCCAAAGCTGAGGCTGTGAAAAACATGACAAAGGAAGAGCAGCAGAATCTCAGCATCAATACGGGATGTTTCCTAGCAGAGTCCATTACCTTGAAGAAAATCACTTTGAGGCGTCGATCTCTCAGGATGGACTCATAATCATAGATGGGTGTGGATAATGTGGAAGATGAACCTAGCTCAATGTTATATCGAGTTATGAGGGCACCTCTTCCAATTGTTTCAGAAATCCACTGATACAGTACGTCTGTGATAACCCTACAAAGTTGCTGGCGAAAGACAATTGCTTCCTTGGAAACCATGGCTCGGATTAATGAAGCTCCATCCTGCATCAACATGCAAAACTCCGTAAAGTGCAGAATTGGGGAGGAAAAAGAGAAGAAGAAATTATGTTGCCTGTGCTCAGGATATAAGCCATGGTGCTCTATGGTCCAATTGCCATTATTCTGGGACAAAAATCTAGTATAGGAAACTGGGGCAATCATCCCTGCCTGTATCCTAAGGACTTGGGACAGAAACTAAATGTGAACACCATAAAAAATGTCACCACGAAACTATCTATCCTACTCAAATAGAGACGCTAATTTCAGCTATCAAACTTACGGTTTGGGTTCTATGTCACCCCCCACCCCAAAAAAAAAATCGCCACATTGTTTTTTGACCTTAACTTTGCTATCTATTACCAAGATAACAAGTAGATTGCTTTCTTTTCCATTTTTACCGTAAGGAAGAGTATACCTACTAGTTGACCAGGTAAACTAGGGTCAGTAATTTCATTATGCATGACACTAGGATGAGAGAGAGAGAGAGAGAGAGAGATAGAGTTGAATGAAGAAAGAGAAACAGTCAACACCCTTGTCAGGAAAAAGGATAGAAACAGGAGTAGAANTGAGAGAGAGAGAGAGAGAGAGAGAGAGAGTTGAATGAAGAAAGAGAAACAGTCAACACCCTTGTCAGGAAAAAGGATAGAAACAGGAGTAGAACAAGATAGGGAAAAAAAGAAACGGAATAAGTATTGGCTACTCAAAATACCCTTTTGCATCAGTTGAGCTTATCATCAATTGACCTCAGTTTCATAGAATGATCCTGAAATCCTGCTCACCCACCACCATGCAGGCCATAATATATCACCAGTCAGAATGAACCTCGAGCAACAAACAAAGTTCACATTTTAATTTTGCACATAGTTCAAAAATGTCCAGCAAAAGGGTACTCACTGCAGTCATTAAGAGTCTTCTCAGCACAACACCATCTTTAGAAGGTAAAAGTCTCAAGATCAAGCTTGCAACATTGATTACAACAGAGGCATTTGAAAAATAATCAACACAAGTTTCACTGTTTGATGCTACCACCGAGCGCAACCCTTTCCTGAAAATAAACATCAGATTGATAAAACAAATTAAAAACATAAACACGTAATGCCACCTAAACTAGCAGCCAAAGAGTCCGTATAATAACAGCAGGGGTGCTAATCCTATACATCATTGTGTTCACCGATGGATGTGCAAATTTTTGGCTTCTCATGTGGAAATATATACAAAAGCTTNGAAAATAAACATCAGATTGATAAAACAAATTAAAAACATAAACACGTAATGCCACCTAAACTAGCAGCCAAAGAGTCTGTATAATAACAGCAGGGGTGCTAATCCTATACGTCATTGTGTTCACCGATGGATGTGCAAATTTTTGGCTTCTCATGTGGAAACATATACAAAAGCTCNCAAAGAGTCCGTATAATAACAGCAGGGGTGCTAATCCTATACATCATTGTGTTCACCGATGGATGTGCAAATTTTTGGCTTCTCATGTGGAAATATATACAAAAGCTTGTGTTCATGCAAAGAACATATTCCCAATTCTTTACAGATAACCTAACAATTTTCTTATCCAGAATCTAAATACAAAAGGTTTGCATCACTCCAAGACCAATGTTTTGGCAGCTCCCTTTTCACCCTTATGCCCCTTTCTTAACTTTAAGCTTTAAGATGAAGGATATCATAACGCAATATTTGTTGCCTTGCAGATAAGGANTTTCTTAACTTTAAGCTTTAAGATGAAGGATATCATAACGCAATATTTGTTGCCTTGAAAAGGTAAGGCTGTTAAGAAAAGGTAAGGCTGTTAAGAACCAACTACTGTTATATAGAAGCTTAAGGTTATGCTGACAATGTACCTCAAGCTGGAATACAATTGGTATGACATCGCATGTGTGGTCAGACTTTCCGTCATGAGTGACCAACCACATGCATGCATCGCTGTATCAAAGAGGTGTCTGAAACACATTAAGGACCACGGATGTATTGCAGAGCAAACTAAACCGAAATTAAGATAAACTTGGGAACTTTGAAGATTTACACTTCTTAAATCACATTCAGCAAAAAAATTGACATGATTAAAGTGAGGTAAGAGGGGATTGCAATACAAAAGGCAGATCTACAAGGGATTTTCGCATGAAGCAACAAACTGAGAAGAACATACGCTATAATTTTGAAGAGTCTGATTGAAATAAAGTTTTGCAATAATCATACATAAAGGTTCCACGGCTAGATTTACAGTAATTTCCAATAATAGGATGGGCAAACTGTTGCATGTGATCTTGGACGAATATTAGCAATATCTTTATTTTTTTAGTACTTTGGTAGGATCATAATTGATTAAGATTTTAGTATAGAATAATTAGATTCCTATTCAGGATTTCCTAATTTCTCCCAAATATCTTTTATTTTTTTATTTTGCATATAATTAGGATTTAGGACTTTAATCATATTTCAGGAGAATTTAGGGATTTGGATATTCGTATAAATTGTCCCTATGTATTATTATTATTATTATTCATTCAATGATATCAAGTTTAGAGTATTTCTCCTATTCTTTCATGTGAATTCAGGTGTGCATATTGTATAAAAATAGAAACGGCTATTTCTCTCTGTCTCTGTTACCGGTGCATTAATTGGTATCAAAGTTTGGACCGACATAATTGCTAATCAGCGAAGTGATTGCAATTGACACACCCCAACTCCAAGGGCATGACTGGCCGTGAACCATAGTTCCATAACCTATGGAACACGTAAGCCTAACAATAAATTAATAATATGAGTGANATAGAAACGGCTATTTCTCTCTGTCTCTGTTACCGGTGCATTAATTGGTATCAAAGTTTGGACCGACATAATTGCTAATCAGCGAAGTGATTGCAATTGACACACCCCAACTCCAAGGGCATGACTGGCCGTGAACCATAGTTCCATAACCTATGGAACACGTAAGCCTAACAATAAATTAATAATATATGAGTGGAAAATAACATTAAAACACTAAATTGATCGCAGGTCAATATGTCAAAGTCAACATACCTAAACCTGTTTGCCTAATTATCCAAACTAGTAAAGAGGGCTATACGATATATGCTACGGAGGTCACAACACTATTAGTTTCCAATCAATTCCGNATACCTAAACCTGTTTGCCTAATTATCCAAACTAGTAAAGAGGGCTATACGATATATACTACGGAGGTCACAACACTATTAGTTTCCAATCAATTCCGTGAGTCCGCTATTGACACTCTAATCGTTTACCTAAAAAAATATTATTTTGAAAACATGAGCTAAAAAGCCCAGTGAATGAAAAGGCATGCATATTCAAAGTGGCTGAAAAACATTTTTGGCATACGACATATAAATCAAATATTTAAAAAAATAACTTNCAACACTATTAGTTTCCAATCAATTCCGTGAGTCCGCTATTGACACTCTAATCGTTTACCTAAAAAAATATTATTTTGAAAACATGAGCTAAAAAGCCCAGTGAATGAAAAGACATGCATATTCAAAGTGGCTGAAAAATATTTTTGGCATACGACATATAAATCAAATATTTGAAAAAATAACTCCATCAAGATAACCAATTTTTCAAGAATAACACAATCGGGTTTTAACAAAAAATCATACCACAATGGTAAATCATATCATAATGGTGGAGATTGTACGATATCCAATAATCGATGGGAACCAAGTACCGAATGCTAAAATATATCTCAGGGTTGAATCCAACATCGTACCTACGGTCACCACAGCCTCTCCCGGGTCTGTTCCCTAAGACGATCTAGTGAAGGTCACCAGGACGCACCAGGCACTGTTCCTTCAACTGTTGAGCTCTAGGGTCACCTCAGCCTCTCCCGGGTCTGTTCCCTAATGGCCAAAGTCACCCGCACACAGAGAAATAATTTTCCTGGACTTTTAATCGTGGTCCCATTCACTATCATAAAGTCTCACCATAAAAACAAGTGATTGAGTCACGACACTTCAAAAAAGAATTCATCAAAGCAAAGAAAATANGATATCCAATAATCGATGGGAACCAAGTACCGAATGCTAAAATATATCTCAGGGTTGGATCCAACATCGTACCTACAGTCACCACAGCCTCTCCCGGGTCTGTTCCCTAAGACGATCTAGTGAAGGTCACCAGGACGCACCAGGCACTATTCCTTCAACTGTTGAGCACTAGGGTCACCTCAGCCTCTCCCGGGGCTGTTCCCTAATGGCCAAAGTCACCCGCACACAGAGAAATAATTTTTCTGGACTTTTAATCGTGGTCCCATTCACTATCATAAAGTCTCACCATATAAACAAGTGATTGAGTCACAACACTTCACAAAAGAATTCATCAAAGCAAAGAGAATCGTATGCCACAAATATTTAGGCACTTAGTAAAACATTTTGTAAAGGTAGTAATGAACAATCATGATGTATTATTTTAAAAATATTTAGGGATACGAAAAATTTTCGAAAATACGTAGCATGCCAATCCACTCACCTCTAGTCCAAATGATATGCTTCTTGAGTGTTGCTTGTTACCCGAAGTAGAGTAAGATGTTATTGATGTCTTTCCTCTTTTTCTCACAATTTCCTTTCTCCTTTGATGAAGTGTTCTTCCTTCCTTCTTCTTTCTTTTACTCTCTATTCTTTCTTGAAAGTGAAAGACTACTCTTGTACTTGTATCTTAATCCAATCCCCAAATANCTCTTTTTCTCACAATTTCCTTTCTCCTTTGATGAAGTGTTCTTCCTTCCTTCTTCTCTCTTTTACTCTCTATTCTTTCTTGAAAGTGAAAGACTACTCTTGTACTTGTATCTTAATTCAATCCCCAAATGCCCTATTTATAGGCATCCAAGGATTATTCTAGAGAATATTGACATGTGACATTTTTAGGAGAGATTCCCTAGAATATTCTACTATCTCTCCTCTCCTAGATCCTTCTAGATTTCAAGCTTATTTTGCACATGAAAATTCCACAAGTATCTAGATTCATCTATAGTCTTCTCCAACCTTCTAAGTCCTTCCTGAACTTTCCGGAACATTCTAAATCCCTTTAGAACCTTCTAGTATTGCCTAGTACCTTCTAAAATATTCTAGACTTCTCTAGATTGTTCTAGAACTTTTCAGATTTTTCTAGGAACTTCTTCAATATTCTAGATTCTTCTAAATTGTTGTAGACTATTCTACATTTTTTCTAGAAACTTCTCCAGTATTCTAGATTATTCTAGACTATTCTAAATTCTTCTTTAAACTTTTTTTTATTCCTTACAAGATAATATTTCTAACTAGTTCCTTGCCAAATTAGAATANAACTTCTTCAATATTCTAGATTCTTCTAAATTGTTGTAGACTATTCTACATTTTTTCTAGAAACTTCTCCAGTATTCTAGATTATTCTAGACTATTCTAAATTCTTCTTTAAACTTTTTCTTATTCCTTACAAGATAATATTTCTAACTAGTTCCTTGCCAAATTAGAACAGGATATGACATTCTTCCCCCCTTAAAATAATTTCGTCCTCGAAATTATGCTAGTTATCCCAACCGAATAAGTGTGGTATTGCTGATGCATTTGCCCTTTTACAAAAAATGGCCTCAGCTGTATGATTCTTTGTAACCAGTTAACCAATTGATTTGCCTTTTGTCCAAAGCCTGTATTGTTGCTGCTCTTAGGTAAAGCTACTATGAACATAGAATGGTTCATTGTAAATCATGTGCAATGAGCTATAAATATTCTTACTTAACATAGACGCATAGAATATGTTACACCCGCAACAAGTCGAGGTGATAGAGCCTCTCAATAGACTACCACACCAACTCTATTCGGGACTTTGAAGCGTCTAATGTTACTAGACTTGACCTTTCTTTAAATTGAATAACCTCTCAAAGCGTTGTAAAATCCAATAACCAAATTATTATCACTTCTCATTCCATAACTAGCCGATCAAAACTCAAAAGCAAAACCATTCAGTTCCGCAATCTTGTCAAATTTCATTGTTGATTTCGATAAGCTATCTAAGCCTTTACTCCATCAAGTTCTTAAGATTAACATTATAGAACCAAAACTCAATTAAAAATAATGCCCATTCCAGATTTCACATATTAAAGAATTAAGGCATGGGTAATTTCCGAGGTTAAACAGTTACTTCATAAAACCCAAGGCAACCTCGCAGAAACTGAAGTAGAATGAATTTGACCACGTTAATGATAACACCTTTTGGAAGCAACATTACNTTACTCCATCAAGTTCTTAAGATTAACATTATAGAACCAAAACTCAATTAAAAATAGTGCCCATTCCAGATTTCACATATTAAAGAATTAAGGCATAGGTAATTTCCGAGGTTAAACAGTTACTTCATAAAACCCAAGGCAACCTCGCAGAAACTGAAGTAGAATGAATTTGACCATGTTAATGATAACACCTTTTGGAAGCAACATTACATGTCAAGGATGTCTAGAACTAAGGTTCACAATTTGTTCTTAATCATTTTTATATTCTCTCTTTCCCAGACTCTCATGATAGTGTTACTAATCCCCACTTATTACCTTTAGAATATATCGTTAACATGAAGCACCTTGCCATATCACAGAATAACTCTTGGCTTCCAATCCATTATTATATTGTCTACCCTAAACCTCGCACATCAAACTCATCCATGAGTAACCTAAGAATTCTTGTGCACCTTAATAAAGCAAACTTATCTGATGAAGAAGAAGAAATTAATAATTAACTATTACAAGTTGTGAACCTAAAACCACCAGCATCTACCATCTCGTATCTCTCTTTCTACGATTGTCTCCCATTAAAGTTGTTCTCTTCCTTTACCAACTCATTTATGTATAAAACTTGACCCATATCTATCTCCTAGACAACTTCCACAATGATCAGTCATACCCAAAATCTCTCTTCCTTAAAAATACTTTATTCTTCAAAAATTCAAAATATTTTTTCTCCTCTTACTGAAATTAAGTAGTCCATCTTTGCAACTTTTGATGTGCACGTTGTCAATATATTAATATATATGCAATTGTAGTCATGTGAGCTAATTTAACATCTGTTTTCCCCAGGATTGATTGATTAATCATCATTACTTGAAGCGTGTTTAAAAGATCAACTCTAGAGACTCAAGACTTCCACCCTGACAATTGACATTACCACAAGACTTGTTCTTTTTACAGAGTTGAGAATTCAAAAAGAAATAACCGAAATAACCAAAATTACCAATATCATCCTAAGTTACCATAGTCAGTTTAGAGGATCTAAATATTGATTACACTAATCGAATCATTAGGTCAAATCAATACATTAATCTCTAAAGATAATCAATTACAATAAAGACTCTGAAGTCTGCTCCATTGCTTGTCTGTTCAAACCTTATGACCCAACCAATTTAGAAGTTCTTCTATACTCTGATGATTTAACACCTATCACAATCGCTGAAATATTTTNTCATGTGAGCTAATTTAACATCTGTTTTCCCCAGGATTGATTGATTAATCATCATTACTTGAAGCGTGTTTAAAAGATTAACTCTAGAGACTCGAGACTTCCACCCTGACAATTGACATTACCACAAGACTTGTTCTTTTTACAGAGTTGAGAATTCAAAAAGAAATAACCGAAATAACCAAAATTACCAATATCATCCTAAGTTACCATAGTCAGTTTAGAGGATCTAAATATTGATTACACTAATCGAATCATTAGGTCAAATCAATACATTAATCTCTAAAGATAATCAATTACAATATAGACTCTGAAGTCTGCTCCATTGCTTGTCTGTTCAAACCTTATGACCCAACCAATTTAGAAGTTCTTCTATACTCTGATGATTTAACACCTATCACAATCGCTGAAATATTTTCAAAAGAAAATGATATTCATTTTATACTAGTAAGAATCAACGTACTATTTTCCACCAATTACTATGAATCTTTCTGAAATAAAATTTCAATAGTCTCAAAATTCTCTAACTATTCGATAATCAATGATCGGCTATTAGATCACTCTTTTACTCTTAAAATATCATTTTTCAAATGTACCCACAAAACCATCAATTTATGATAGAACGATGTATCTTAAAACTTTTGATTTCTCGGTGCTTCAACAATAACATCAGAAAATTCTAAATTTCCATATTTTATTCATAACTTTCTTCCCTAGCACCTGATCAAAAATTATACTGTGCCAACTTGTTATTAATCAAGACTATGACTTCACTAATGTTTGATACAACAAATCAGACTTTTCATCAACATACCCAAATTCATCCACCAATACTATGAAAATAATCCATATTTTTACCTTTTTTTACTTCATAACTATCAAATTTTCTATAAATGCTTAACTATAAGATAGTTCAATCTCAATAAGTCTTCCCGAAGTGAAACTCCTTGTGACATCTTACTATCACTCGTTTTCAAGAATCAAAAGTGAATCTAAAAAGTTATTTTCTTAGAATATAAACCCGACCTTACGACAATTTTCACTCAAATCTGAAGGGATTTAGCCAAACTCCCTCAATCAAGTCAAACATCGCATTCTTAAGTTATACCGTCAAGTCTCCATGAATAACACTAATTTGGATACCTCTAGGCTTGATTATCAAATAGGATTTTTCTCTTCACACCTATCTTGATAGTAAATGTTATCCAAAAAAAAAATTATATTTTTTACCTTACTATCATTCTTCGTCAAGAATCAAGAACAACTCCGCAAAGTTATCTCTTATGCATTCCAAGCTCACCATAAAAGAACTCACTCATTTGTAATGAGTCAGAATCAACCAAACTCATTAACCAAAGAATTACTCTAATGGTCAAAGAACTACCGTTAATCCCATACTTAACCAAGTACCCAAAGTTCTAACGATTGGACTTCAACAATTGACTAAAACTATCCCTTTGATCTCAAATCAATAGATCAATTTCCAAATGCAAGGGATTGCGATACAAATTTTTGATCAATTTTACTAATTTTACTAATTGAATACACATTTACTCAATAACATCCAAATGACTTATTTGATCCATTCCTAAATTTATGTCTAGCACCACATCCTTCATGATATCAATCATATTATCCTAAATGATGTTGCACCGCCACAAATCATCATTTGATTGAATAGTCTAGTCTTAATAATGACTTCAATCAAATATAAGGATAGTTACTAAAGGTATTCCCTTCAATAGTTGAGTCACTTTCTTAACCATAAAAAAAACTCTAATAAATCCAACAAAATTTTTAAAAGTCAAGTATCACCATCATTTATATCATCCATCACTATCATCCACCATTTTGATTATCATCATCGTCCTCAATAATTTAGACCATCTCCCTTTACCTCTACATCTATTTACTAACCTTCAACATTAGTATTATCACTTTTTTTCTATAACTGTCTTTCACTCCTTCATCTATTTACTATCTTTCCGTCCTTTGGATAATCACCATTGACCATATCATATGCAACTATTCTCAACCTTTTGGATTACCAACTTTTACAACTCTAAAAGTCATTATTCCATTCCACTGGCCATGACAACAAACTCTTAAGTTTTGGTGTTCTACAAAAACTGTGATCTAGTTAGTCTTTCACGGTGAAGTATTTGCACCAAGACACTAAATGAGACTAATAAATACTTTTACGTGAAAATATCCGACTCTTCCAAATACAATAGATCGCATAATAGATACCCAACCACAAAATCAAATTTTTCCAAATATAAGTATAACCATTAAAATGAACTAGTAACTCCCAATTTGTTTACTTCAAAAAATCTACCCACATAAGGTCACCCCATTTCTTGTTTCGTCCAACAACATATTCTATTAAAATCATAGAAAATATTAAAGGATGTTTTCTTGACTTTAAGATCACCATATGTATCGTCTAAGGTCCACAAAAGTAAGCATGGTCAACCATCATCAATTGTTCCTTTAAGCAATCTACCAATCTCAACTTTAGTGAATCATTATACTAGAGGGTGACTCTCTTATAATATAAGCTGGTACTCTAACCTAAAAGGTCAAAGTTTGAAACTCAAGAATCATCCCAAAACCTTTTTCTCTAAAACATCATCATAAAGAACCAGTGCACTTTGTTGCATCGATACTTAGGAGAAAAGGCTNGGCTCTCTTATAATATAAGTTGGTACTCTAACCTAAAAGGTCAAAGTTTGAAACTCAAGAATCATCCCAAAACCTTTTTCTCTAAAACATCATCATAAAGAACCAGTGCACTTTGTTGCATCGATACTTAGGAGAAAAGGCTCTATTGGATGCCAGGAGCAATGCTCGTCCTTAACACTCCAATAAACATATTGTCTCGTAACATCTTCACTTCACACCCTCAAGTATACTTTTTCCAACTTATATGACCAAAAGGACTCAGGGAACCTTATCCTCCTTTATAAAGATGACACGGCTATAAATACCTAGATATGTGTCGCAACCTAGGCTCTGATACCACTCTTGTCACACCCCAACTCCAAGGGTATGACCGGCCGTGAACCATAGATCCATAACCTATGGAACATGTAAGCCTAACAATAAATTAATAATATAGGAGTGAAAAATAACATTAAAACACTAAATTGATCTCAGATCAATATGTCAAAGTCAACATATCTAAACCTGTTTGCCCAATTATCCAAACAAGTAAAGAGGGCTATACGATATATGCTNATCCTCCTTTATAAAGATGACACGGCTATAAATACCTAGATATGTGTCGCAACCTAGGCTCTGATACCACTTTTGTCACACCCCAACTCCAAGGGTATGACCGGCCGTAAACCATAGATCCATAACCTATGGAACATGTAAGCCTAACAATAAATTAATAATATAGGAGTGAAAAATAACATTAAAACACTAAATTGATCTCAGATCAATATGTCAAAGTCAACATATCTAAACCTGTTTGCCCAATTATCCAAACAAGTAAAGAGGGCTATACGATATATGCTACGGAGGTCACAACACTATTAGTCTCCAATCAATTCCCTGAGTCCGCTATTGACACTCCAATCGTTTACTTAAAAAAATATTATTTTAAAAACATGAGCTAAAAAGCCTAATGGAAAGGCATGCATATTCAAAGTGGCTGAAAAATATTTTTGGCATACGACATATAAATCAAATATTTGAAAAAAATAACTTCATCAAGATAACCAATTTCTCAAGAGTAACATAATCGGGTTTTAACAAGAAATCATACCACAATGGTAAATCATATCATAATGGTGGAAAC
This sequence comes from Ilex paraguariensis, assembly GCA_963454935.2. Taxonomy (NCBI): domain Eukaryota; kingdom Viridiplantae; phylum Streptophyta; class Magnoliopsida; order Aquifoliales; family Aquifoliaceae; genus Ilex; species Ilex paraguariensis. Next base: position 831,219 of record CAUOFW020000737.1, on the reverse strand, counting down.
TGTACGATATCTAATAATCGATGNATCAAGATAACCAATTTCTCAAGAGTAACACAATCGAGTTTTAACAAGAAATCATACCACAATGGTAAATCATATCATAATGGTGGAAACTGTACGATATCTAATAATCGATGGAAACCAAGTACCGAATGCTAAAATATATCTCAGGGTTGGATCCAACATCGTACTTAGGGTCACCACAGCCTCCCCCGGGTCTGTTCCCTAAGACGATCCAGTGAAGGTCACCAGGACGCACCAGGTACTATTCCTTCAACCGTTGAGCACTAGGGTCACTTCAGCCTCCCCAAGTCTGTTCCCTAATGGCCAAAGTCACCCGCACACAGAGAAATAATTGGACTTTTAATCGTGGTCCTGTTCACTATCATATAAACAAGTGATTGAGTCACAACACTTCACAAAAGAATTCATCAAAGCAAAGAGAATCGTATGCCACAAGTATTTAGACACTTAGTAAAACATTTTGTATAGGTAATAATGAACAATCATGATATATTGTTTTAAAAATTTTTAGCGATACGGGAAATTTTCGAAAATACTTAGCATACCAATCCACTCACCTCTGGTCCAAATGATATGCTTCTTGAGTGTTGCTTGTTACCCGAAGTAGAGTAAGATGTTATTAATGCCTTTTTTCTTTTTCTCACAATTTCCTTTCTCCTTTGATGAGGTGTTCTTCCTTCCTTCTTCTCTCTTTTACTCTCTATTCTTTCTTGAATGTGGAAGACTACTTGTGCACTTGTATCTTAATTCAATCCCTAAATGCCCTATTTAGAGGCATCTAAGGATTATTCTAGAGAATATTGACATATGACATTTTTAGGAGAGATTCCCTAAAATATTCTATCATCTCTCCTCTCTCCTCTCCTAGATCCTTCTAAGTTTCAAGCTTATTTTGCACATGAAAATTCCACAAGTATCTAGATTCATCNCCTTGATCTTTCTAAGTTTCAAGCTTATTTTGCACATGAAAATTCCACAAGTATCTAGATTCATCTATAGTCTTCTCCAACCTTCTAAGTCCTTCCCGAACTTTCTGGAACATTCCAAATCCCGTTAGAACCTTCTAGTATTTCCTAGTACCTTCTAAAATATTCTAGACCTCTCTAGATTGTTCTAGAACTTTCCGAACTCTTNCTCGTTAGAACCTTCTAGTATATCCTAATACCTTCTAAAATATTCTAGACCTCTCTAGATTGTTCTAGAACTTTCCGAACTCTTCTAAGAACTTTTTCAACATTCTAGATTCTTCTAAATTGTTCTAGACTATTCTTGAACTTTCTAGAATCTTGTAGACTATTCTATATTTTTTCTAGAAACTTCTCCAATATTCTAGACTATTCTAAATTTTTCTTATTCCTTACAAGATAATATTTCTAATTAGTTCTTTGCCAAATTAGAACGGGGTATTACAACAATCTTCCCCATGACGGTTATCATATGGAGAGGATCTTCCAAGAGCCAATTTCTTTAGTTCTCGGCATGAGGCCAAGAAAGTCAATCATGCTTTTCACAATCCAGTTGCTTGATCAACGTTGAGAATGAATCAACATCACAATTAGAACAGGTTTGAAACAATGATAAGGCTTGTGTTCAGCCAATTCAATATCTTTATCCTATCCCTTAAAAGACAACAAGACAACATATTTATGATGTCCATTCTAGTGATGATGATTAGTATCTTCAGGGATGTTTGGTAGTGATGACTATGTTCGGGGTTATAGAGGATGTGATTTATGAGCTGGGAAATTTTCGATGAAAGTTTGCCGACCCAAGTTTAATAGTTACACTCATAAAAAAGAATTCACAGATTAGTTGGCTCATGTTAGCCGATCTTTGATTATAAGGAAATTCCAAAGGAGAAAGGTGGATTTAGTGGCATATAAAATGAAGGGTATGACTTCCAATTGGTGGGAACATATGAAATGTTCACGTTTAATGCAACAAAAATCTATAGTTCTTTCTTGGCAGAAGATTAAGTGGTTATCGGAAGTGATATTTTTTCCTCTACATTATGATAGCCATGAATACAGCGGACATGAGAAGTATAGTGTATATGATCCATGAGAACACATAGCGAGGCTGTATTGAAATAATCAACCAAAGATAATATATTAGGTTGCAAAATTTTTCACAATGTAGTAATTATTTTGTTGCTGAAGTCCACTTGAGATGAATGTGAGTGAAAAGGGATACAAACTAAGTGTAGGGCCTCGTATATATATAGCCAATAAAAGTTACAATAAGGATAAACTGGTAAAAAAAGAAAACTTAAATAAGCCCTAATAAACTAGGCTGCTGTTATATCTCTAACACTCCTCCTCAAACTAGGCGCAAAAATGTCTACTAAGCCAAACTTGACAACGGAGTCCCGAAGAATGGATTGAGTGACAGGTTTGGTGAAAACATCCGCAACCTGATCATTGGTCCCCACGAACGATGGAATGACAATACCACTGCTAACCTTCTCTCGAATAAAGTGAACATCGATCTCTATATACTTTGTCCTTTCGTGTAATACAGAGTCAGAAGCGAGTTGAATAGCAGATCGATTATCACAATATAATGTAAATGAAGAAGTTACTAAAAATCCTAACTCGCCAAGAATCGATTGTAGTCAGATAATCTCACATGTGCCAAGTGTCAGTGCCCGATACTCTGCCTCTGCTGACGAGCGAAAGACAACTGACTGCTTCTTGCTCTTCCAAGAGATAAGATGAGTCCCTCGAAAAGCACAGAAGCCCGTAGTAGATCGACTATCACATGCTCCCCCATAATCTGAATCTGAATAACATGATAAAGAACCAGTCTGAAATCCTGATGCATAGAGCAACCCAAGTCCAGGACAAGACTTGAGGTATCGAAGAATATGATAAACTNTTAACGGTAGGGGTCTCAACTCCCTCAGTAGTAGGCATATCAACAACAATACTAGGGCACCCGTGATAGAAAAATAACTCTAAGATAAATAGAGGAATAAAATAAGGGAGAACAATATACCTTCAGTCGAACAGTAGCGACAAATAGGGAAGGTCCAAAAAGCTCCCAAATNACATGAGATTGACACAACCTGTGCATGAACTGACTAACTCGGCTGACAACAAATGAAATGTCTGGCCTAGTGTTAGCTAGGTAGATAAGTCTACCTACCAACCTCTGATAGACAGTCGGATCTCTCAACTCCTCACCTTCAGCAGTCAGCTTCAGGTTTGGAATCANCCCCTCTTAAAAGATCTTAGAAGCTACAACTCCAGAAAAAAGGTCGTGACGCAAAGAGATGGCGGCACTACGATGAAGAGCGCAACGTACGAAAGCACAAGAAGACGGGACAACTGTTATGATCTAAACAAAATTGAGCAGTGGGTTTGTTGTCTGGGTTTGTGGGTTTGGATTTGCGGGTAGTGGGCTGGTTTGTCGGTGAAGTGGGCTGGTCTGTTTTTTTTTTTATTATTATTATGTTGTATTGCAAAGGATGGGCAGTCGGTGGGGTTTGGCTACTAAGTGTATAGGCTGAAAAAGAATGGGCAGTCGGTGGATGATGTCTGGTTTGCTGGTGGAGTGGTGGGCTGGTATGGCAGTATGTTTTGTCGTTGGGTGTTTGTGTTGTGTTGTTTGTTGGTGGGCTGAGTTGTTTGTTGGGGTTTAGTGTTGTTTGTCGGTAAGATTACTGGGTATTGGGATGCTGCTGGGGGCTGATGGAGTTGCTGATTGGCTGTGTGAAGACTACTGCTGGTAGGCAGTCAGTGGAGTGGAGGCTGAGTTCGGTGGAGTGGAGGCTGTTGCTGGTTGCGATGTCTGGCGGAGGCTAGGGTTAGGGGTTAGGATTAGTAGCTCTGATACCAACTTGAGATGAATGTGAGTGAAAAGGGATACAAACTAAGTGTAGAGCCCCGTATATATATAGCCAATGAAAGTTATAATAAGGATAAGAAGGTAAAAAGATAAAACATAATAAACCCTAATAAACTAGGCTGCTGCTATAGCTCCAACAAGTCCCAATATAAAATCCTAGAGGAATAAAAAAACTAACGGGAAAAGAGAAAATTCATGTACTTGCATGTGTACAAATTAAGCAGGTCGAACCAAAAAAATTAAAGTGGCCATAATTTAAGGCGATGTAGAGGAGACTCTTTTAAGGTTATCAAGAAGAAGAGATTAAAGACAAAGATGAGAGCTAGTGGATTCATGGTGATTGTTAAGTTTGGAAAGAAATTTAACACAATATAAGAAAGGTAAAGAGAGGTTTTGACATACCCTACCTCTCACTATTAGTCTTGTATTTATAGTCACTGAACAAAGAAATAAAATACGAGTATACCTATTGTGTGGTATACATATTACAATAAACGTAAACCTTAATTATATTATAGTAACTTTCCTATTTATATTATAATAACTTTCTCAATACTCCCCCTCAAGCTGGACTATAAATATCATATAATTCAAACTTGGAACAAATATCTGCAAGACGATTACAACTCGAAGCTTTGGTGAACATATCCGCAAGTTGATCCTTAGATCTCAAAAACGGAGTTGCAATGTCTCCACTTAGTATCTTGTCTCGAATAAAATGACAGTCAACTTCAATATGTTTGGTTCTCNTATGATCAGAGTGACATCTGGTGAACCCTAAACGTACGACTACATCACTAAAGCGAGAGAACTAGACTCGTGGTGACTGTTTCAGTCCATAAAGAGACTTACGCAGTCGACATATATTTCCAGCATACTTCCCCTCACCACGAAAGCCTGGTGGTGCATCCATATAAATAATTTCGTCCAGATTACCGTGAAGAAATGCATTCTTCACATCTAACTGATGAAGAGACCAAGAGTACTCTGTAGCCAGAGAAATAACTAACCGAACAGTAGTCAATTTTGCCACGGGGGCAAATGTAGCACCAAAATCACAACCTGGTACCTGAGTAAAACCCTTCGCCACAAGCCTAGCCTTGTGACGATCAATAATACCATCCACAAGAATCTTCAGGGTGTAAACCCAGCAACAGCCAACAGGCTTCACCCCTGAAGGTAAAGAGAAAAGATTTCATGTATGATTACGCTGAAGAGCGTCCATCTCCGTCTGCATGGCAAGAACCCACTAGGGCTCCCGCATAGCCTCCGAAACAGAGCGAAGAACCGGCGTATCTGATAAGGCCATACTAGAAGCTCAAAATGTAGGAGACAAATCACTATAAGAAACATAAACAGAGATCGGATATAAAATCCTGGCGGTCCAACCATAACGATCAACTAGACGGTGATCACGCCGTGGATAACGACGCTCTAAATCATCATCCTCCACGGACAATGTCTCATCAGGTAAAATAACTAACTCAGTACCTGTAATCTCATCAGTACTAACAATAGGGGCATCAATATGCTCAACAAATTGAGGAGTATTACCTGCATCGCCTGAGGTAGAAGAGACATCAGCAGGGGGATGAGAGCGAGGGCGACAAACATAAACCTGCAAAGGAAGAGAGTCTGGTGACTCTGTACCAAGGATGAGTGGCTCTGGAGGAGGAGAGACCGATGCTCTGTAGTGATAGTGACCAATGACTCTGACTCCGGGGGTAATGGAAAATCAAAGGAAGTATCATTAACAGGAGGTGCAGACACAGGACTGGAAGAAAAATAAGGAATATGCTCAAGAAAGGTAACATCTAGACTGTCATACATACGGCGCCTAACAGGATCATAACACCGATACCCCTTAGACTGATTACAATGGCCCACAAAGACACAACAAATTGCTTTATCATCAAGTTTATGACGAATAGGAGACCGATCTTGAACAAAACATGTGCATCCAAAAACATGAGGGACTGAAAAAAGTGCTCGCTCAGGAAATAAAACCTGTAAGGGAGCCCTATGCTGAAGAACTCGACTCAGCGTACGATTGTACAGAAAGGTAGAAGTTAAAATAGCAAAATGCCAATAAGATTTTGGCACCCCCATGCCTCTAAGCATACAACGTACCATCCCTATCAGACTCCTATTTTTCCTTTCAGCAACGTCATTTTGCTCAGGAGTATATGGACAAGTGAGTTGCTGAAGGATACCTTGAGAAGAAAGGTGAGACACTAAGGCATCAGACACATATTCCTTGGTATTATCTGAACGAAGAACACGAACAATGACATCGAATTGTGTCTTAATCATCTGCAGAAACTGAGTGATTATAGGGAGTACATCGGACTTCCTATGCAAAAAGTAGACCTAAGTACAACGGGTATGGTCATCTATAAATATCACATAGTATCGGGCACCTGATAGAGCAATAACAGGAGAGGGTCCCCAAATATCAGAGTGTATTAGGTCAAATGGCTTGGGTGACTGGTGCATGCGAGGAATATAACTGGTCCTAATATGTTTTGATAGGGAACATATAACACAATCAAGTTTACCACTAACACAAGCTTTGCTCAAAGCAGGAAATAACATACATAAATATTTAAAATTTGTATGTCCAAAACGGTCATGCCACAACTGAACAGTTTGTAACGAAAAATTATAACGACAAGTACTAGGTAAAATACTAGCATCCAAGCTAGGAACAGATAAAAACAAAGTAGGTGATGGAGGTGGAGGCGGAGGTGGAGAAATCGGTGAAACCGGAGGTGGATCGCCTAAATAATACAGTCCACCTCTCTCATGTCCCCTGATAATAATCCTTCTGATACTCAGGTCCTGCAAATAACACGAATCAGATAAGAACACAACCGCACAGTGAAAATTTATGGCTAACTGATGTACAAATAGTAGATTCATGGCCAGCTTTGGCGCATGAAACACCGAACGTAATGTAAAACCATCCGGGAGACAGACTGTACCCCTACTAACAATAGGGGTATGTGTACCATTTGCTAACTGAACTTGAGTATGTAACTTCTCGTCAAAAGAGGTGAAATGGTGGGCCTCACCTGTCATATGAACATTAGCACCCAAGTCCAGCATCCAAAGGGGGGACGGACTGGCACAAGTATGAAAGGCACGAGGTATACCTGTAGTAGTAGTAGTAGTCGGACCTCGAGAAGTCAAGGCTGACATAAGTATATCCAAGCGAGAAGTGATAGTATCCATATCAATCTTCCAAGGAGGAGCAGTAGCAGTAGTAGCAGGAGCAATGACTGTAGGTTGTAGTGCCTTACCAATGGCAACAGTATGGCTACGAGAAGGCAGCTTAAGCTCCGGATGGAGCTTCCAACAAGTACCCCTGAGATGTCCTAGTCAGCGACAATAATCACATTGACGAAAATTCCCATATCTACGCTGATGTGGGGTACCCTGACGACGCTAGGCCGAGCACTGTCGACCCCTATACCCGGTGGAAGTACTAACAAATGTCTCAACGGTAGGGGTCTCAACTCCGTCAGTAGTAGGCATATCAACAACAATACTAGGGCACCCGTGACAGAAAAATAACTTTAAGATAAATAGAGAAATAAAATAAGAGAGAACAATATACCTTCAGTTGAACAGTAGCGACAAATAAAGAAGGTCCAAAAAACTCCCAAATAATCAGGTCACGGTGCCCAAAAATCCAAAATATATAAATAAGTGATCTACTGTATCAGGGGCAGATCAACAGAAAAGAGGATTCAACCCCTCTTAAAAGATCTTAGAAGCTACAACTCCAGAAAAAAAGGTCGTGACGCAAAGAGATGGCGGCACTACGATGAAGAGCGCGACGTACGAAAGCACAAGAAGACGAGACAACTGTTATGATCTGAACAAAATTGAGCAGTGGGTTTGTTGTCTGGATTTGTGGGTTTGGATTTGCGGGTAGTGGGCTGGTTTGTCGGTGAAGTGGGTTGGTCTGTTTTTTTTTTTATTATTATTATGTTGTATTGCAAAGGATGGGCAGTCGGTGGGGTTTGGCTACTAAGTGTATAGGCTGAAAAAGAATGGGCAGTCGGTGGATGATGTCTGGTTTGCTGGTGGAGTGGTGGGTTGGTATGGCAGTATGTTTTGTCGTTGGGTGTTTGTGTTGTGTTGTTTGTTGGTGGGCTGAGTTGTTTGTTGGGGTTTAGTGTTGTTTGTCGGTAAGATTACTGGGTATTGGGATGCTGCTGGGGGCTGATGGAGTTGCTGATTGGCTGTGTGAAGACTACTGCTGGTAGGCAGTCGGTGGAGTGGAGGCTGAGTTCGGTGGAGTGGAGGCTGTTGCTGGTTGCGATGTCTGGCGGAGGCTAGGGTTAGGGGTTAGGATTAGTAGCTCTGATACCAACTTGAGATGAATGTGAGTGAAAAGGGATACAAACTAAGTGTAGAGCCCCGTATATATATAGCCAATGAAAGTTACAATAAGGATAAGAAGGTAAAAAGATAAAACATAATAAACCCTAATAAACTAGGCTGCTGCTATAGCTCCAACAAGTCCCAATATAAAATCCTAGAGGAATAAAAAAACTAACGGGAAAAGAGAAAATTCATGTACTTGCATGTGTACAAATTAAGCAGGTCGAACCAAAAAAATTAAAGTGGCCATAATTTAAGGCGATGTAGAGGAGACTCTTTTAAGGTTATCAAGAAGAAGAGATTAAAGACAAAGATGAGAGCTAGTGGATTCATGGTGATTGTTAAGTTTGGAAAGAAATTTAACACAATATAAGAAAGGTAAAGAGAGGTTTTGACATACCCTACCTCTCACTATTAGTCTTGTATTTATAGTCACTGAACAAAGAAATAAAATACGAGTATACCTATTGTGTGGTATACATATTACAATAAACGTAAACCTTAATTATATTATAGTAACTTTCCTATTTATATTATAATAACTTTCTCAATACTCCCCCTCAAGCTGGACTATAAATATCATATAATTCAAACTTGGAACAAATATCTGCAAGACGATTACAACTCGAAGCTTTGGTGAACATATCCGCAAGTTGATCCTTAGATCTCAAAAACGGAGTTGCAATGTCTCCACTTAGTATCTTGTCTCGAATAAAATGACAGTCAACTTTAATATGTTTGGTTCTCTCATGAAACACTGGATTGACAAACAATATGAATGGTTGTCTGATTATCAAGAACAGTTGTAACGGTAGCTAAATTGAAAAACCAATTTCCCGAATAAAGTGTAGTAATCATGTCAACTTACCAGTTGTATGGGTCATTACTCTGTACGTAGCCTCGGCACTAGATCGTGCTACTACTGTTTATTTTTTTATTTTTCATGAAACAACATTACCTCCCAAGAAGGTGTAACAACTAGTAGTTGACCGTCGATCAGATGGAGAACCAGCCCAATCAACATCTGAAAAAACCTTCCACTCGAAGATTTCCATTACCTTGATATAACAATCCAAGACCATAAGCACTTTTGAGATATTGAAGAATACGAATGACTATATCCCAATGTGGTACTCTAGGACATCCCATAAACTGACTTACCGTGCTGACTACATATGCAATATCTGGTCGGATAATAGTGAGATAATTAGGCTTCTCAACCAACCTGCGATACTAACCTGAGTTATCAAATAAAACACCATCATCCATCAACAACTTCTGATTTGGATCCACAGAACTATCAACTGGTCTACTACCCAGTAAATCTATATCTTCTAGCATATCAAGTACATATTTCCTCTGAGATAGACAAATACCATGTTTAGATCTAACAACTTCAATACCTAAGAAGTACTTGTTTTTCCAAATCCTTCGCATGAAATTTGTCTTGTAGAAATACTTTTAACTTAGTAATGCCCTCAGAATCATTTCTAGTGATTACGATATCATCAACATAAACCACTAATAAAGTATGCCTTGCATCTTTCTGTCTGTGAAAAATAGAATGATCTGTTTGACATCGAAGAAGGTCAAACTCTAATATTGCATTGAAAAATTGACAAAACCATGTTCTTGGTGACTGCTTCAAACCATACAGAGATTTCTTTAGTCGACACACACTATTACGATACTCCCCCTAAGCAGTAAACCCAGGTGGCTGCTTCATGTAAACTTCCTCAGTCAAGTCACTATGTAAGAATACATTCTTGACATCTAACTGAAACAGGGGTCAATCAAGATTAGTAGCCAAAAAAATTAAAACACGAACAGAGGAGATCTTGGTAACGGGAGAAAATGTCTCTGCATANAGAAGCTCAAAATGTAGGAGACAAATCACTATAAGAAACATAAACAGAGATCGGATATAAAATCCTGGCGGTCCAACCATAACGATCAACTAGACGGTGATCACGCCGTGGATAACGACGCTCTAAATCATCATCCTCCACGGACAATGTCTCATCAGGTAAAATAACTAACTCAGTACCTGTAATCTCATCAGTACTAACAATAGGGGCATCAATATGCTCAACAAATTGAGGAGTATNCGGTAAGGGAATAAGATCCCAAGTCCCTTTCTGATGTAATGCATCCATTTCAACTTCCATAGCTTTTCTCCAACTAGGATCAAACAAGGCACCTTGTAGAGTCTTAGGAATAGAGACAGTAAAGAGATGTGTGGTAACGCAGGAAAAGACAGTGACAAGCATCATAAGAAACAAAATTACCAATGGGATAATTAGTAACACATAATCGAGTACATTTCCTAAGAGCAATTGGCAAGGCTTTAGAATTACCAAAGAAACTAAGATCAAGAGATGGCAAGGAAGCTGGCAAGGGCACTTCAATTGATGATTGCGCACGATGGGCGTATATATGAAGCAGAGCAGAAGATGGGGATACGATAGATAAAGGAGTAGGTGACGGTAAGGGGAGAGGTTGTGGTACAGGTAGCGGTACAGGTTGCCTAAAGTCAAGATCCAAAGGCTACTCAGGAGTCGAAAAATACGAAACCTCTTCATTAAAGGTGACATTAGCACTAGTAAAGTACCAACGAAGAGTATGATTATAACATCGATACCCTTTTTGTGTACGAGAGTATCCAAGGAAGACAGACTTGGTAGCACGAGGGTCAAATTTATCAAATCCTGACCTCAAATTATGGACATAACAAACACACTCAAACACTTTAGGAGGTAAAGAGAATAAAGAGGTATGAAGTACAAGGATGAAGTATGGACTTTGCCCATTTAACACACACGACGGCATGCAGTTAATAAGGTGACAGGTTGTAAGAATAGCATCACTCCAAAAAATACGAGGTACATGCATTTGAAATAATAATACACGGATAACTTCCAACAGATGTCAATTCTTACGCTCAGCAACATCATTCTGCTGAGAAGTATAGGCACAAGAAATTTGATGAATAATGTCAATCTTACAAAAATAAGAGGATAAATGATCAGATTTATATTCATATTCTCTAGCATTATCAGAACANACCCCTCTTAAAAGATCTTAGAAGCTACAACTCCAGAAAAAAAGGTCGTGACGCAAAGAGATGGCGGCACTACGATGAAGAGCGCGACGTACGAAAGCACAAGAAGACGAGACAACTGTTATGATCTGAACAAAATTGAGCAGTGGGTTTGTTGTCTGGATTTGTGGGTTTGGATTTGCGGGTAGTGGGCTGGTTTGTCGGTGAAGTGGGTTGGTCTGTTTTTTTTTTTATTATTATTATGTTGTATTGCAAAGGATGGGCAGTCGGTGGGGTTTGGCTACTAAGTGTATAGGCTGAAAAAGAATGGGCAGTCGGTGGATGATGTCTGGTTTGCTGGTGGAGTGGTGGGTTGGTATGGCAGTATGTTTTGTCGTTGGGTGTTTGTGTTGTGTTGTTTGTTGGTGGGCTGAGTTGTTTGTTGGGGTTTAGTGTTGTTTGTCGGTAAGATTACTGGGTATTGGGATGCTGCTGGGGGCTGATGGAGTTGCTGATTGGCTGTGTGAAGACTACTGCTGGTAGGCAGTCAGTGGAGTGGAGGCTGAGTTCGGTGGAGTGGAGGCTGTTGCTGGTTGCGATGTCTGGCGGAGGCTAGGGTTAGGGGTTAGGATTAGTAGCTCTGATACCAACTTGAGATGAATGTGAGTGAAAAGGGATACAAACTAAGTGTAGAGCCCCGTATATATATAGCCAATGAAAGTTATAATAAGGATAAGAAGGTAAAAAGATAAAACATAATAAACCCTAATAAACTAGGCTGCTGCTATATCTCCAACAAGTCCCAATATAAAATCCTAGAGGAATAAAAAAACTAACGGGAAAAGAGAAAATTCATGTACTTGCATGTATACAAATTAAGCAGGTCGAACCAAAAAAATTAAAGTGGCCATAATTTAAGGCGATGTAGAGGAGACTCTTTTAAGGTTATCAAGAAGAAGAGATTAAAGACAAAGATGAGAGCTAGTGGATTCATGGTGATTGTTAAGTTTGGAAAGAAATTTAACACAATATAAGAAAGGTAAAGAGAGGTTTTGACATACCCTACCTCTCACTATTAGTCTTGTATTTATAGTCACTGAACAAAGAAATAAAATACGAGTATACCTATTGTGTGGTATACATATTACAATAAACGTAAACCTTAATTATATTATAGTAACTTTCCTATTTATATTATAATAACTTTCTCAATACTCCCCCTCAAGCTGGACTATAAATATCATATAATTCAAACTTGGAACAAATATCTGCAAGACGATTACAACTCGAAGCTNATAAAACATAATAAACCCTAATAAACTAGGCTGCTGCTATAGCTCCAACAAGTCCCAATATAAAATCCTAGAGGAATAAAAAAACTAACGGGAAAAGAGAAAATTCATGTACTTGCATGTGTACAAATTAAGCAGGTCGAACCAAAAAAATTAAAGTGGCCATAATTTAAGGCGATGTAGAGGAGACTCTTTTAAGGTTATCAAGAAGAAGAGATTAAAGACAAAGATGAGAGCTAGTGGATTCATGGTGATTGTTAAGTTTGGAAAGAAATTTAACACAATATAAGAAAGGTAAAGAGAGGTTTTGANAAATTTATATTCATATTCTCTAGCATTATCAGAACAATAAATACGAATACGACAACCATATTATGTTTTTTCTTCTTGACGAAAGGTCTCCAATATAGGGCATAACTCAAAATGGGCTTTCATAAGAAATAATCAAGTCACACGAGAATAATCATCCACAAATAACACAAAATAAGAAAATTTATTAGATGAAATATTCTTTATTGGGCCTCATACATCAGAATGAACCAAAGTAAATGACTCGACACACAGTTATTGACGCTAGACAGAAAGGAAATACGGTAATACTTACTAAGTTGACAGGCTTCACAAGAAACAGACAACACATAACCATGGTTACCACGATGCACTAAACCTTTAACGACTCACAATCTGGGTATATCGATCTCAAACGAGGTGGGTTCGCGATCCAGATCATCAAAATGGACGACCCCAAATTATAATACTAACTCTAAATCAATTCGTTTTAGAACATGTAGCACAAATTTAAAATATATATTAATTGACTAAATGTATATAAATTTTATAATTATATATTATTTTAGATAATAGAAAATTAATTACAATTATAAGATAAATGATAACTAACTTAGTGTTTATGAATGTTCTATAATATAGAATGTTGTATAGTAATGAAAACGATCTATATAAGAGTTTCAAAACGAATTGCGATCTAAAACATCGTACCAACTAAACCTACCCCTATCGTACCACATACCTAAGAAGATGTCGTACCATGTACCACGTACCAAAGCGACCCACGATCTAGGTAACATTGCACATAACTGAGACTAAGAATTTGGCTCTTCAGGTTCTGGAGAGAAGGATGACCAAGTCAACAGTGCCACTGAAAGGAAGATGATGAGGTCTGAAACGCCCGAGGAGATGTATCAAGATCAAGATAATAGAGACCACCAACTTCATGTCCCGTACCAATCTTCCTCTTCGTCTGGAGATCCTGAAACATAGTAGGAAGGGGAAAAAGTTAACGAATATTTAACAGAACGAGTAATCTTGCTAATAGAAGGTAAATTTAAAGGCAACTGGAGAACAAATAATACTGAGGATAAGGACATATCAGTACTCAATTGAGTAGTTCCCAAACCTAAAACTTTAGAGGAAGTGTCATTAGCAAGAGTAACACTATGTGGGGAATTAATAGACTGATAAGTAGAAAAGACACTAGATGAACTAGTTATATGGTCAGAGGCGCCGGAGTTTATGATCGAGGGGCTGCGAGTGGAGAATAATAAACAAGTGGAAGCAGTACTTAATTGGGCAAATGTGGCAATGGAGGAGGAGACAACCTGCTGTTGGGACANCAACACATAACCATGGTTACCACGATGCACTAAACCTTTAACGACTCACAATCTGGGTATATCGATCTCAAACGAGGTGGGTTCGCGATCCAGATCATCAAAATGGACGACCCCAAATTATAATACTAACTCTAAATCAATTCGTTTTAGAACATGTAGCACAAATTTAAAATATATATTAATTGACTAAATGTATATAAATTTTATAATTATATATTATTTTAGATAATAGAAAATTAATTACAATTATAAGATAAATGATAACTAACTTAGTGTTTATGAATGTTCTATAATATAGAATGTTGTATAGTAATGAAAACGATCTATATAAGAGTTTCAAAACGAATTGCGATCTAAAACATCGTACCAACTAAACCTACCCCTATCGTACCACATACCTAAGAAGATGTCGTACCATGTACCACGTACCAAAGCGACCCACGATCTAGGTAACATTGCACATAACTGAGACTAAGAATTTGGCTCTTCAGGTTCTGGAGAGAAGGATGACCAAGTCAACAGTGCCACTGAAAGGAAGATGATGAGGTCTGAAACGCCCGAGGAGATGTATCAAGATCAAGATAATAGAGACCACCAACTTCATGTCCCGTACCAATCTTCCTCTTCGTCTGGAGATCCTGAAACATAGTAGGAAGGGGAAAAAGTTAACGAATATTTAACAGAACGAGTAATCTTGCTAATAGAAGGTAAATTTAAAGGCAACTGGAGAACAAATAATACTGAGGATAAGGACATATCAGTACTCAATTGAGTAGTTCCCAAACCTAAAACTTTAGAGGAAGTGTCATTAGCAAGAGTAACACTATGTGGGGAATTAATAGACTGATAAGTAGAAAAGACACTAGATGAACTAGTTATATGGTCAGAGGCGCCGGAGTTTATGATCGAGGGGCTGCGAGTGGAGAATAATAAACAAGTGGAAGCAGTACTTAATTGGGCAAATGTGGCAATGGAGGAGGAGACAACCTGCTGTTGGGACAGGAGCTACGAATACTCCTCGCGGGAAAGTGTAACCGACTCAAAGTCAGGTGGAGTTGGCCGTGAAGTCTCATCTTGATAAGATGCCTGATTAGCAATGCCTGAAGGCTTGCCATGTAAATCCCAACAATAATTAATAGTATGTCCTCCACGAACACAATGAATGCACACATGAGAACCAGATCGACCACCACGACCTCCGGTTCGACCTCCTATTCCCCCACGACCACCATGATTGCCACGACCACCTCGAGAACTATCATTATGACTAGTAAGAACAACAAGTGCCGAGCGGTCGTGAGGTAAACTACAGTCAACAGTAAAAGTTCCANCTTCAGGTTCTGGAGAGAAGGATGACCAAGTCAACAGTGTCACTGAAAGGAAGATGATGAGGTCTGAAACGCCCGAGGAGATGTATCAAGATCAAGATAATAGAGACCACCAGCTTCATGTCCCGTACCAATCTTCCTCTTCGTCTGGAGATCCTGAAACATAGTAGGAAGGGGAAAAAGTTAACGAATATTTAACAGAACGAGTAATCTTGCTAATAGAAGGTAAATTTAAAGGCAACTGGAGAACAAATAATACTGAGGATAAGGACATATCAGTACTCAATTGAGTAGTTCCCAAACCTAAAACTTTAGAGGAAGTGTCATTAGCAAGAGTAACACTATGTGGGGAATTAATAGACTGATAAGTAGAAAAGACACTAGATGAACTAGTTATATGGTCAGAGGCGCCGGAGTTTATGATCGAGGGGCTGCGAGTGGAGAATAATAAACAAGTGGAAGCAGTACTTAATTGGGCAAATGTGGCAATGGAGGAGGAGACAACCTGCTGTTGGGACAGGAGCTACGAATACTCCTCGCGGGAAAGTGTAACCGACTCAAAGTCAGGTGGAGTTGGCCGTGAAGTCTCATCTTGATAAGATGCCTGATTAGCAATGCCTGAAGGCTTGCCATGTAAATCCCAACAATAATTAATAGTATGTCCTCCACGAACACAATGAATGCACACATGAGAACCAGATCGACCACCACGACCTCCGGTTCGACCTCCTATTCCCCCACGACCACCATGATTGCCACGACCACCTCGAGAACTATCATTATGACTAGTAAGAACAACAAGTGCCGAGCGGTCGTGAGGTAAACTACAGTCAACAGTAAAAGTTCCAATAGACAATGTAGCACACTGTAAACTGGAGAAAACCTCAAGCGGAGATGGGAGACTGGAACTACCCAAAATCTGAGAACGAATAGCCTCATATTCAAGTTTCAAACCCATCAAAAAATGAACATTCATATCTTCATGCTGGTTCTGCCACACTGCAGCATCGGTGGTAAAAAGGAGATAAAACTTTAGTTCCTCACAAACTCCCGTGACGTGGGAATAATAATCTGCAAGGTTCAGATTGCCTTGGTCTAAACAAAAGTACTGTTGACACACATTATATGCACAAGTAAAATTATATGTGCCTGAATAAATAATGACCAAGTGATCCCAAATTTTTTTAGCCGTGTCAAGATAAAGTANGAGGAATTAATAGACTGATAAGTAGAAAAGACACTAGACGAACTAGTTATATGGTCAGAGGCGCCGGAGTTTATGATCGAGGGGCTGCGAGTGGAGAACAATAAACAAGTGGAAGTAGTACTTAATTGGGCAAATGTGGCAATGGAGGAGGAGACAACCTGCTGTTGGGACAGGAGCTACGAATACTCCTCGCGGGTAAGTGTAACCGACTCAAAGTCAGGTGGAGTTGGCCGTGAAGTCTCATCCTGATAAGATGCCTGATTAGCAATGCCTGAAGGCTTGCCATGTAAATCCCAACAATAATTAATAGTATGTCCTCCACGAACACAATGAATGCACACATGAGAACCAGATCGACCACCACGACCTCCGGTTCGACCTCCTATTCCCCCACGACCACCTCGAGAACTATCATTATGACTAGTAAGAACAACAAGTGCCGAGCGGTCGTGAGGTAAACTACAGTCAACAGTAAAAGTTCCAGTAGACAATGTAACACACTGTAAACTGGAGAAAACCCCAAGCGGAGATGGGAGACTGGAACTACCCAAAATCTGAGAATGAATAGCTTCATATTCAAGTTTCAAACCCATCAAAAAATGAACAACATTCATATCTTCATGCTGGTTCTGCCACACTGCAGCATCGGTGGTAAAAAGGAGATAAAACTTTAGTTCCTCACAAACTCCTGTGATGTGGGAATAATAATCTGCAAGGTTCAGATTGCCTTGGTCTAAACAAAAGTACTGTTGACACACATTATATGCACAAGTAAAATTATATGTGCCTGAATAAATAATGACCAAGTGATCCCAAATTTTTTTAGCCGTGTCAAGATAAAGTAAAGTGGAGTTAATACTAGTCTCAATACTATTAAACAATAAGGAGTAATTTGAGTATCTATGTGTTCCCACTGATCATAACTAAGAGTACCTTCTGTGGGTTTAGGGTCTACTAGATATTTCTTAAGGCCTTTGCCTTTCAGAAATACTTGGACTGATCGTGACCATAAAACATAATTAGTTCCATTAAGCTTGACCGATGTCATAGGACCATTAAATAGAACAGTAGAAGACAAACCAGGTGGCACAGAAGAAGTAACAATAGATACGTCATCAGTCTTGGATTCTATTGCCATAAGAGGGCTGCACAAGGCTAGAACAGTGCGAAAAAGGATCTAAACAGTGCTGGACAGTGCCTGAGAATGCTGAACCAGCTGGAGAAAGGCCTGGAAGATATTGAATCGGAACCGAACCGGTCAGTATGAACCTAGATAGTGCTGAACCGGACCCAAAACCGGTCTGTATGAACCTGAATAGTGTTGAACCGGACCCAAACTGTGATGAACCGACTTGAACCAGCTTGAACCGACTTGAACCAGCGTGAATTGGCTGGGTTGGTACTGGTTGCCACAGGACCTGGGCTGGACTGAGCTTGATTGGGCCTAAGATGAATTGGGCTCAACCTGGGTTGGATCAAACTCCTTGAACTGGGCTTACTTTGGGCTGGATCAGATCTCTTGGGCTGCCACAGGACTTGGGCTTTGGGAATTATTTCTGCCCACACCCGTTCAATACCCGATCCGACCTGACAATAGGAGTCGTTTTCTTCACTGGAAGGGTTTCAACGAAACCCTAGCTCCAACAGTGGATCACGCACACGTCACAACCAAATTGCGACAACCACACCAACTCTAGCAACAGCCACCCATGACGATCACAAGATCTACCCAAAATCACCAATAGAAGTCGACATGACCACCACCACCACAACTAGCAATGATCAATCTTGAAGTTCACGTCACCAACCAGTGATGATAGTCAGCCAATGACGACGAACAACAAGAACACCATCGCCACCATAAACACCACAAATACCAAGATCAACTCAGCCAAAAAACTACAGAAACCAACAACGATTTCAATCCGAAGCCACACCTATGGGAATGCACAGTTTCAGTGCAGACCCATTAAACACCGGTAAAGAACCAGTGAAGGCATGAAACAGAGAGGAAGGAAAAGGAGAGAACGAAAAGAAGAAGAAAGGAAAAGAAGAGAAAAAGAAAAAGAAAAGAGAAAAGAGGGAAAAAAAAAAGAATTAATAGAAGATTAGACCAAATTGCTCTGATATTATGTTAAGTTTGGAGAGAAGTTTAACACAATAAGAGAGAATAAGAGAGGCAAAGAGAGGTTTTGACATACCCTACCTCTCACTATTGGTCTTGTATTTATAGTCACTGAAAAAAGAAATAAAATACGAGTATACCCTTTGTATAGTATACATATTACAATAAACGTAAACCCTAATTATATTATAGTAACTTTCCTAATTTTATTATAGTAACTTTCTCAACAGTGATGAAGGGAAGCCTCTTGAATGTTATCAAGAAAAGAAAGTTGAGAAAGTTATTGAAAATGAAACTAACGATTTTGTTGAGTAAGTGACCATCAATACAAGAACCATTAGTTGTTGCTAAAATAAAAAAGGTCTAAACCTAGAAAAATTGATCAAATGAATGGTTCAGATTATTCTAATCCATCAGTGTTGGATTTTGAGTATACAAACATATTTGGGATATAACGGAAACCGAACATTGATTGAAAAGTTGAAGATAAAATTAAGAAAGGATAGGCCGCACGACTACCCACTATCGTGAAATAATTTGAGCCTTCAAAGATGAAAGATTTATTAAAACGATAGGAGATTAATGAAAAATCACAACATAAAGATTGTGCGTGTGAGCTACATGAGTTCTACACAAGCTACTAGGAGAGTTTAATAGTTTTGTGGATTTGGGTTTTGGAAAAAAATAATCTCAAGTATACGACCAATGCAAACATGCAGAGACGTACCACATTTCAAGTAATAGTACCTTGACGATTGTTTATTATATTCTTGTTATTTTTATTGTTTTAATAACAATATTTTGTTTTAGTTAAGAATAATAAGTTTCCTGTTTAGAAATTCCCATTATTTCATGAATATCCTTTATTTTTAGTAATTGTCATACAACTAGGGTTTTAATTCTATTTTGGGAACACTCAAGGCTTTTAACGTTCTTAAACTGTCCTTGTTTACTATCAGCGATATTCATTCAAGAATATCTATATCATAATGTTGCTCTTATGCTTTCCTATGGATTCAAGTATGTGTGAGGTTGTTTTATACATAAAGAAAAAGTGATTTCTTTGTGTCTCTGTCACCACTACATCAGAATGACAATCAGATATATTTTAGTGCATATACGGAGCAATAAAAAGGAGTTTGAAGCTGCAACAAGTGGGGTCAATTATCAANGCTTTAATTCTGTTTTGGGAACACTCAAGGCTTTTAACTTTCTTAAACTGTCCTTGTTTACTATCAGCGATATTCATTCAAGAATATCTATATCATAATGTTGCTCTTATGCTTTCCTATGGATTCAAGTATGTGTGAGGTTGTTTTATACATAAAGAAAAAGTGATTTCTTTGTGTCTCTGTCACCACTACATCAGAATGACAATCAGATATATTTTAGTGCATATACGGAGCAATAAAAAGGAGTTTGAAGCTGCAACAAGTGGGGTCAATTATCAAGCTATGGATTTTATGGAGACTGTGAATGAATGGGTGAACAAGAACCATAGTACTTGTAACGTTAAAATTGGTTTGGCTTCATTTGGAGATACACATTCAGGGTAGTTAGAGCATTCAACCCAAAACCAGTTGACAATGGATGGAGTGACCCCTTAAATATATAAACTAACCTTGGTAGTACTAAGTATTCGATGTAAGATACAAGCTCTCTTATCACCCTCTCTCATGTGGCTCGGGCTCGCACTTGGGTGAACAAACAAACAAACAACCTTGCATACCAAAAAATTCAAATGGATAAGAGATTTGACCCACTAACCACTCAAGATCCAGCTTTGATACCATGTTAGAGCAATTGACAATGTGTGAAGTGGTCTGCAAGTATATAAATCAAGGTGGTCCTAATTATTTGATGTTGGACACCAGCTATTTTGACACTATACNTTCAACCCAAAACCAATTGACAATGGATGGAGTGACCCCTTAAATATATAAACTAACCTTGGTAGTACTAAGTATTCAATGTAAGATACAAGCTCTCTTATCACCCTCTCTCATGTGGCCCGGGCTCGCACTTGGGTGAACAAACAAACAAACAACCTTGCATACCAAAAAATTCAAATGGATAAGAGATTTGACCCACTAACCACTCAAGATCCAGCTTTGATACCATGTTAGAGCAATTGACAATGTGTGAAGTGGTCTGCAAGTATATAAATCAAGGTGGTCCTAATTATTTGATGTTGGACACCAGCTATTTTGACACTATACACATGCTCTCTTTTGTTTTTCCTTCATTTTCTAATAATGTTTATATCATATTCTATTGGGGAGAATTACATCTAGACCCCTTGAGGTTTAACACTTAATTACTCAGGCCCCCTAACATTTAAAATATTACACACAAACCCCTGAGATTTGTACGCACATAACACTTGGACCTGTATGAAGTGAAGGACTCGCCTCACCTGCACATTTGACTTATGGCATCATCGACTTGCTTTTCAATCTAAGCGATTTTGCACACCATCCATTTTGGAAAAGAGAAAATTAACAAGAGCAAACCACTTGCAATTCAATCCTTCTTCCTAGCAATGATTCCCAAAAAAACAAGAGTTGGAGTAGGAGCTAATTCTAAATAATTAGATCTCCTATTCGTTCTAGATTGGATCCAAGAATACAAAAATGCATTTCTACTAGCTACAACGTATGGGAATGGAATTGATCCCATAGAGGACTACCACAAGCCCGATGCTTTAATTGGAGTGGGAATGAGACAAGCCTCTGCATCGAATATGGGTGAAGGGTGAAGCCGTTAGTAAATTATACCCAGACTCCCTAAAATTTGTAAGTGTATAATACTTGCACCCCTCAAGTTTAAAATGTTATACTTAAAATAAAAATATTCAAATCAAATATAGAATATAAAATATTTTAAATTTTATAACTAAAATTCATTATCTATTGTATCATTTATTGAAATAAAATCTAAAATAAAAGTCAATTTTTCTTAAAAAATCATAATTAATATACAATTATACTATTTATTGAAATAAAACTAAAAACAATCAAACAAATGATCTAAGTAATTCATAACAGAACATGAATTATATTCATGTTCTATTATGTCATTGATTTAAATAAAATCAAAAATAAAAACCTAAATTTTTCTTAAAAAATCATAATTAATATATAATTATAATATCTATTGGAATAAAATTAAAGAATCAAACAAGAGGTCAAACTATAATGGACACAATAAATTCTAACTTTAATTGAGATAATTTAGTTATTTAAACGACCAAATTAAATTCCAATATATAATATAATTACATACTAATTATAATTTTTTAAGAAAAATTTAGGTTTTTATTTTTGATTTTATTTCAATAAATTTCATAATAGAACATGAATTTTAGATGTAAAATTTAAAATATTTGATATTCTATTTTTGATTGGAGTATTTTTTGTCTAAGTATAACATTTTAAACTTGAGGGGTTTAAGTATTACACTCTACAAACTTTAAGAGGTCTAGATATAATTTACTAACGGATATTGACGGCAGGGGTCTAAGTGTTACACTCATACAAACCTTGTATGTAATATTTTAAATATTAGGGAGTCTGAGTGATTAAGAGACAAACGNACATTTTAAACTTGAGGGGTTTAAGTATTACACTCTACAAACTTTAAGAGGTTTAGATATAATTTACTAACGGATATTGACGGCAGGGGTCTAAGTGTTACACCCATACAAACCTTGTATGTAATATTTTAAATATTAGGGAGTCTGAGTGATTAAGAGACAAACGTCAGGGGATTTGAGTGTAATTCTCCCATTATATTAAATCACACTTAATGGGTTGCAAGCCTAGTTCCATGGAGCAGGGACATGCAAACATTTAGTCAAAGCCTTGCAATATCATAATCTAGATAATTGAAGGAGATGTTCATCTATATTACTAACAAAAGTATCTTACATGAAAAAATTTTGATTTACTATTTTGCCCTTATAAAAAATTATAAAAACTAACATGTCATTTTATATTTAAAAGTACAGATTACCATTATATCACTCTATATTTAAATAACAAACTAACCTCTAATATATTATATAAATCTCTATCTTTGCAAAACTTTTAGATGGTCATGGTACTTTTAATAGGATATATAAAAATATTATTCTTTTTTTTCAAAACCCCAAATATTACATATCGACAACTTCATTGATACAATATTATCTCTGAAGCCAAAAAATGTATATATATATATATATATATATTTTTTTTTTTCTCTCTTCATCCACAATACAAACAATTTACATATGATAAATATGAGATAATATCTAATTTAACTATATAATTAAATTTTTATGTATTTTCTTAAATATTTTAACGAAAACTTTCACATGCAACGCACATGTTGCATTGCTAGTTTGAAGAAAATGAAATGCATTTTCAACAAAAGGAAACAAAATGCAAATAAAAAAAAATCTGAGAATCAAGAGGAACGAAGGAATGATACCCATGACAATACTAAGATCATCCGAGCAAAGGGGAAGAAACTAATATGATATAGAAAAGCTTCTCATAATAAGCTTTGCACAACAGTAACTTTAAGCCCATATCTACTTCTATTGATTATGGATTCATTGACTCGTCAAAAATTGAATAAGAAAGGAATATTTGAATGATTCCTCTCAATGAGAAGTCTCTTGTAAGATCGGTACACTGAATAAATTACTTGCTAAATTGACAAATTGTCTAGGGTAATAACTTGCAAAAGGCGACTAGGTCAAGCATATGGGGCCACAAACAATATGTTACAAAAAATGGATTGGAACATTTCCAATGATGCTGCAACCTTTTTTTTTTTTTTTCCAATAAGAATGAAGCTGCAATCTAACAGCATATGTTTTATTGATTTAAGACTTCTCCATTTCACTTGATACCCCACAAAAGAATATCAAAAATACGATCACCAACGCCCTATTAAGGTAGATGTAGGGCAACTAAGAAGTGAAATTACCATAAGATGCATTTACCTAAGACAAGGAAAGTTGAAACATCTTAGAGGATGCTTCAGTGAGATAATATCAGCCTGCAAGGAAGTTGGGCAATCTGAGCAGCCTGTACTTTTACATATAGGGAGCACAGGAGGACATAATTCAAATAAAAAAAATTTGGCCTAGTGCACGAAGCTCCCATCACTCCGACATCTAGGGAGGGTCAGATTTAAAAGGAAATAATTCAGATGATGTTCATAAAATAACAATAAGATGCTCTTAAGAGGATATGAGTTGGTATGGATTATATTATTTAGATTGGTGAGTTGGCATAAATTTTGGATATCCAAATGGGGACAAGATGGAAGAAACCCTGATGAACCAAAATTATAAGCTTCACTAGCCAATATTGAGTGCAAAAGGACACTAATCAGCATACCTCATTGCTCCTAATCTAAAGAGAAGAGCAAGCTTTCGCCATTGAAATTCTTTCTGTCTGTTGAACACCACCTGAAGAACAACAACTAAAATTAACATACAAGAAGAAATGCCAATAACTTGATGTTAGGTCTTCCTGACAGTCTAAGAAGTTCAAAAACCCCAGTTTCCAGCTTGCAGATAGTGGTGACAGTAAGGAAAAATGATACCAGAAAGCCAATGTGGACAAAGTGACCAGAAATACGGTGGAAAAAAATTAACGTTGGAAGTACATTTTTACGTCTAAATTTATGTACATTACCCAGTACTAAAAGGAAATGATGTTGGAAATCAAAAATGATACCAGAAAGCCAATGTTGACAAAGTGACCAGAAATAGGGTGGAAAAATATTAATCTTGGAAATAGATTTCTACCTCTAAATTTATGTACATTACCCAGCACTTAAAAGAAATGATGTTGGAAATCAGAGCTGTTGAAGAAGCTATATTTGGGTGACACCAATGAAACACATTGACTGAAGAGCTCTGTGCCTTGCAGCGACATACCAACTCTCATCCTCAAAATCTAAACAATCAAACTAAGGTGCCCGTACCCAAAAAAAAGGAAAAACAACTAAAGGTTGCATTAAAGTTTCCAATTTTTCTATCACCGCCGGTGTAATGTGAAGAAAACTAGCCATTGTAAACAAAAATAACCACGAATAAAGAGCAGATGCATCAAAAATGGTAATCCAGCAAACTTTATAGCAAGACCCTTACAATGCAATGTTAGTAAGTTATCCTCCCATCTAAACAATTAAAATAAGGGACGCATTGACTTTTTCAAGTTTCTAACAATACCAGCCCAGTGTGAGGAAAAACTAAGATATTATGAAGGTAAATAACACAAAAATATACCAAATGTAAAATCCCTCTTGTAGCAGCTGAATTATCAGTGAGAAGTTTCTGAACAACATAAGGGTAAGCAGCTTCAAACGTCTTAAAATTTGGATCTGCCGCAATAGCCAGTCCTGAAAAGTAGATAAACAGAAGTAAATAATATGCTGTCAAGGTAAATATTAGATGAATTGGACATGCAAGGATTCCAAAGTACAATAGTAAATATATCAGAAATAGGAAAGTCCAAAAAAAAAAAATTCATCAAGATCAAATATAACACCAATACTGTAGAGAAAGACATTGTGACGCCCAAAAAAAAAAATCAGAGGTCCTTTATCAACCGTTGATCACCCATCAACCCGCAAAATACCCGTGGATATCGTGTAACTCGATATCACGCCGTTATGCCCCATTTCCCAGGGTCCATAATTTAGCAAAATTCGGACAAAATCTCTTTTGTATGGCGGGCTCTACCCAAAACACAACCTGTGCAATCATACAACATTGACCTCACCGGGTTCATTTATGAGTAAACATTGACCACACCGGGTCCATTCATAAGTAAACATTGGCTACACCGGGTCTATTTATCCATACTCATATATAACCACATGCAATTTTTACATTAAAACAATCCATATGAGTTCGATTACAATTCTTTTATATTTACATGTTAAAATGGAATTTTCATAAAAGTTATACAAAATGAATCATAAAAGCCATTAGTCGGCCTTCTTCACCCTTGAGGCTCAAATTAGGAGCCGTCCGCCTGTGTGAACCCCGCACCTAAAATATTTTCCTATAAATGGTGAGTCACGCTCAATAGAATATCTCCTAAAAAGGCTACTCCCCAACCTAGATGCATATGAAATGTTCACATACAACAATCAACCATCCACAACAATTTCAATCAAGAATATGAAACTCAATATTGGAATTTACTATGTCATGCTATGAAATGAGATGAGACTCAATCAAGCAACTCAACCCGAGCCTTCACCGACTCCTACAACACAATACAATGCCAATATGTAATAAATCCACCATTGATGTTACACATTTAATGGCTATATCTTTATAAAACAAAATCATATGTCTTTGTTGGATAGCAGAATTTTGGTGTCTCACCGCCGGTTCCGCACACCGATACACTTTTTTGGACTTGCACCGACGGAAGTATATAAACCAGTAACTGAGTCTTATACCCGAGGGAGTGTCTAGTCCATCCTGCTATACCCGACACAAGTTTTCTTTTTCTTGCAATCGTGCGACTCTGTTGAACATTAGTCCAACGGTATCGAACCCACTTATCACCCACCAAGGATGGTGTTTGAGACAACACATGCACACACACATCCACACCTATGTCAATTTCCACGAATGCGAAGTTCCAGTACCAATGCAATGTAATACACCATTACAAGACTATTACCATGTTCTATGTGTTATGAATGTCATATGAACAATTTCAACACATATCATGGATAATTACATCCTAACCATATAATTTTCATAATTCATCAATTGTCAATATATCATAAGCATATATCAACATTTCATTCAACACAATTTTCAAACATATCATCACATAATCATACAATTAACACACTAAATTTATCAAGGCATAATGTAAATACATAACATGTCCACAAATAACATTTTGCCAAAAAATTACATATTTAACAATTTCTAATCACCAATTCACACTAGAATTAAATTTACCCATTTTCAATACCCAATTCCATCACTTTACAACAATAGGCAAGTGATATATACTTTTATTAACTTACTCATCTCATATAAACACCTTAAGTTCGAAATAAACCTAATTATAGAGAAAATTCTACCTCTTGAAGCGTAAAAGAACGTTGAAAAACTCCAAGAATATACCCCCAAGCTCAAACTTTGATTTCTCCAAAATTCTGTCTCGAAAACTTCGGTGAAATTCGCTCTNTCTATTAACTTACTCATCTCATATAAACACCTTAAGTTGGAAATAAACCTAATTATAGAGAAAATTCTACCTCTTGAAGCGTAAAAGAACGTTGGAAAACTCCAAGAATATACCCCCAAGCTCAAACTTTGATTTCTCCAAAATTCTGTCTCGAAAACTTCGGTGAAATTCGCTCTTTTTTGGTACGTAAGCATAGCCCTCGACGAGTAGAACAACTTTGATTCTTGGCTCGTGTTGATTCGAGCACCGTAGGGCCGTAGATTGTGGAGAGAAGGTTGGGTTTCTCTCTTTCTCTCCAATGTTGAAGAACCAGCAGATTTGTAGGAAAGAAATCTGATTTATTCCCCTTTTTATACTCCCCAAATACTAGGTCTTCATCGCGCCACACAGGTTTCCACTTNAGGCGTAGCTCTCGACGAGTAGAATAACTTTGATTCTTGGCTCGTGTTGATTCGAGCACCGTAGGGCCGTAGATTATAGAGAGAAGGTTGGGTTTCTCTCTTTCTCTCCAATGTTGAAGAACCAGCAGATTTGTGGGAAAGAAATCTGATTTATACCCTTTTTATACTCCCCAAATACTAGGTCTTCATCGCGCCACACAGGTTTCCACTTTCGGTTTCAGGTTTGACCCAAAACGATTAAATTTCACCCTGCTTCAAGTTCAATATATTTTTATTTCAACTTACTTAAAATTATTTTTCAACTTTTAATATTTTATTCAAAAATTCGTTTTTAGGTCACCCAAAACCCGATCGCCTCGTAAAATGCAAAAAATTCGACTATCTCAGAATTCAATGAAAATTGACGAGATAGCTAGATTTCGCGAGACGAATCCAACGGTGAGGTCCGTTTTGTCATCCGAGCTCTAGAAAAATTCAGGTTTGTAACTCGTACCGTAGTAACAAATTACCGTTTTGCCCATTTTTTCATAAAAGTNCAAAACCCGATCGCCTCGTAAAATGCAAAAAATTTGACTATCTCAGAATTCAATGAAAATTGACGAGATAGCTAGATTTCGCGAGACGAATCCAACGGTGAAGTCTGTTTTGTCATCCGAGCTCTAGAAAAATTCAGATTTGTAACTCGTACCGTAGTAACAAATTACCGTTTTGCCCATTTTTTCATAAAAGTTCAAATTTACTCAGGTTTTATGGACACCCTTGTATATTTTGTCCAATACTGCAGTGTGGCAAAAAAGAACTGCTCTTGCCTTCTATCATTTCAGATAATGTAATCTCCCTCATTGTTTTTTTAATGGCTTTCTATTTAGTCCAGAAAGCATAGGTAATTTAAACCCTACTTCTCTGTTCAAAAAAAAAAAACCCAACTTCAGCTCACATTCATTCTCTCACATCAGAGATCAAATAGGAGATCAGATTCATGATCCCAGCTTTCTGATACTAGTTTCTATGGAGGCTTTTCCAACTTCACTGCTATAATGAAGAGGCCATCAAAAGAATGCCCTTCCTGCCTTGCTGTCTTTATCGTATTGATGTTTTTTGTAAAATGAAAGGGCATAGGTTCTCCACTTAGTGTTCAACTCAAGAAGAGAGTGTTTAAAACTTAACAATCTATGCATGCACATGCATTTGTTTAGACACTGAAAAAGATGATTAATCTGAAAAATAATATAAAGTTATACAAGATGCCGGTTGCGTGGAAAAGAAANCATTTGTTTAGACACTGAAAAAGATGATTAATCTGAAAAATAATATAAAGTTATACAAGATGCTGGTTGCGTGGAAAAGAAACAGACTTCTCTGAGGGTGGGCCATCTGAACTATGCTCGACTATACTGACTGACAGCCAGCCTCACAAGCACATCTTCTGGATATTTTCATTCTCGCTTAACCCACCACTTCCTTGCCAAAAATTTGANCCGGTTGCGTGGAAAAGAAATAGACTTCTGAGGGTGGGCCATCTGAACTATGCTCGACTATACTGACTGACAGCCAGCCTCACAAGCAAATCTTCTGGATATTTTCATTCTCGCTTAACCCACCACTTCCTTGCCAAAAATTTGATCTATGTTATTGCTTCATAACTTAACAGTTTATGTCAGCGAGGCAAACCCCATATAGCAATAAAACATTGTTTGAATAAAAGATATATGAGCTTTATTAATCCTATAAAATGAAAAGAGCACGAAGAAAGAATCATTCCAGGTTGACAATGGAAGACAAAGACCCACAATGAAGTCCATAAAGTTTTAGATTTCTTTCATGCCTAAAAAACTGGAGCAAGCAGAAATTTAGAAGTTAGTGAGATAATCTACCTTCCAAGGAAGCAAGAGAGCGTAGGACAAGTGTATAGTACGGTGGCATGCGGAAATGATACTTGAGGGCTACAGACCATATTTTCCCCAGAACCTAAAAAACAAGTATTATAACAATCAAAAACATACTTGCGAATATGAAGCAACAAGATATTGAAATTTATGAACTTATAACTGACAAGCAAAACTATTTTTTACGTGCGTGTTTCTATGAAAGAATGTTACTTTAAGGCTGAACTGTTTTTACGCGTATGCTTTCCATACAAGTTTCTATGAAAGAAAGTTACTTTAAGGCAGCATTTACCCAAGAATGTTTACTACAAAATTTATCGCACCATTAGCATTTTCTACAATACTATGACATATATCTTTGCATTGGAAGATCTACATTTCTTAAACAAAATATTCCCAGGAAGTATTTTCTGTTGCAAAACCCTAGAATCGGGAGAAAGCAACGAAAGAATTAAAATATATAAAAATCGAAAGAAGGGCAACCTGAATTGTACTTCCTTCGACCAAGTCAACCGCACAAAATGAAAGTGTTATTTTCTTTCACATTTTTCTTCCAAGAAGTTCTTAATAAGATATTCCATAGAATATGTGGCAACACATAAAATCTCGCTCTGACCATACATGATCTCTTAAAAACTAGAGACCCAATGAGATGATGAGAATCACATATAACGATCACTGATGTTCTTGAGGATAAATGTGGGTGATCATCATTCCCTTCTAGGCTAACCATTAAAATGACCGTGTAACAAGGTAGACCTTGTTTCAAGAAGTCTTCGATGTTAAATCCCCAAAACGGTACTGGAATCTGACAGTGTATTGAACACCAGATTCTCTTATCTGAAGAGGCTAATGGTTTCACAAGTAAACTCAAAAACAGAGTTTTGTGGAACTGAACTGAAAGTCACTATGAATCCCAGTCAACATACAGTATTGCCTTCAAGGTCATGTCAGCAAGAATAAGAACAAGAACTTCTAACAAGTAGCATCACAAGGATATGACTCTCACCAGACTAAACTTGACATCAGGAATTCCATCTGTGTATTCCACTTCTCCCAAGGCATCTTCCAAATCCTGAACCACCATTGTCACTAAAGAATAAGTTGAACCAATGGGAGTTTGACAGTGTGAATGAAAAGAGTATCATTCTATAGCACAAATCTGCAAGGGAACAAGTGACATCCCAAAAGTGCAATATATAGACGTATAGATAGTAATAACAGATGTTACCATGGTAAAACGGCGGATGTTAGTTCCTGGTCTTCCGACGTCCATTTCAGTCAGAGCATGAACAAGAGATGCCCAATCCGCATTTACTATGTGCACTATGGCCGCAAGCATGGCCAACTGATGCCTCCTTTCCATTCGACAAAGCAATCCAAAGTCCAAAAACCTAGTCCAAATTGGTGAGAGGTGGGCTTTAACCATATGTATGTCAAGGTCTCCAATTACAATCAGAGAAGAAAATGGTGAAAAAAACAGTAAATGGGTGTACCCTATATGTCCTGATGATGTGTAACGCAAGTTTCCAGGATGAGGATCAGCATGCAACAAACCAGTTTCAAGGAGCTGAACTAGTGAAGCCTCAACTCCTTTGTTAACCTGGAAAGTTAAAGCACAAGAAACTTTAACCACATGAAGAGCCTCTCTAGGCTAGATTCCTCTGTTGCATCAACTTGATCCACTCCAACTGATTAAAAAAAGTTTTTTGGTAATACATCTTTGGCCAATATCAATCTCAAATAATGCAAAGCCTTAAGTAGCCGAATTCCAAAAAAAAATCAATAGTGATGATCCAAGACCATATATATTGATAGATAGAACTGCTATTTATTTTCTAAATAGACAAACCAATCGAAAAAATCATGAATAAAGGAAAATTGACGGATCATAATAGTTGTCCATTTCAAATGTATGAATTTCCTACAAAGAAAACCACCTTCACAATATTCTCTAAATGTTACCATATGTACTTACTTGCAGCCAGTTGGAACCAGCAATGCACTCTCTACAGACAGTATCTTTTGTCTTTTGTAGTCCATCATATTCTCACTACCAGGCTCTCATTAAGGGTGCTACCTTCCACTAATGTACCAATCTAAAGGATTGTAATTGATATACTNTTACCATATGTACTTACTTGCAGCCAGTTGGAAACAGCAATGCACTCTCTACAGACAGTATCTTTTGTCTTTTGTAGTCCATCATATTCTCACTACCAGGCTCTCATTCCTTTTTCCCTTTAAGGGTGCTACCTTCCACTAATGTACCAATCTAAAGGATTGTAATTGATATACTTTTTAGAATCTTAATCACATTCCACAACCCAATAAACTTCACAGTAAACTTCATAACATGGATCAACAAGAAAGAACAGAAGGTAAAGACAATGTATCATAGAACACACCAGATCAAGAAGTCGCATTTTAGCATCACTTTGCCGCTTCTCTGAATGTCTAGAGCCATGATCAATCGGCTCTTTAGTAGCTATGAAGAGTAAATCATTTGGATTCTCGCCAACAATCCACTCCATTGTCAGAACTCTCTTCCGACTCAAATGTCGAAGAACTTTTGGAACACGAATAAATGGAAAAGGGGAATGAGCCTCCTGCGCACAAAGATATCAATAGTTGGTGAGAGGCCACGGCATTTAATTGTGGAAATTAAAAAGGCCATAGAAGCAACTGTCCTCGGCGAGTCATAACAAGAGAGCCCCCAATATTATGTGTTATTTTTCTTTTCTAAAATCATTTGCATGATGCAAATGATCCGATGAACATTGTGACTGGCCAAGCTTTTCAAAGGTATGTTTTGTGTGTGGGTGGGTGTGGCTGTACGAACTGCCAAATACTGAAGATTAAAAGCCTAAGTAAATATGTTTACATTGAAGAAATTGTTGGAGATATAGCAGTAGCCTAGTTTATTAAGGCTTATTAAGTTTTCTATTTTTACCTTTTTATCCTTATTGTAACTTTTATTGGCTATATATATGAGGCTCTACATTTAGTTTGTATCCCTTTTACTCACATTTATCTCAAGTTGGTATCAGAGCCAAACCCTAACCCTAACCCTAGCCCCTCCTCCACGTTGTCGCCATTACCACAGGCCNGAGGCTCTACATTTAGTTTGTATCTCTTTTACTCACATTTATCTCAAGTTGGTATCAGAGTCAAACCCTAACCCTAACCCTAGCCCCTCCTCCACGTTGTCGCCATTACCACAGGCCAACCAGTGACATCTTTCCCAGCGAAACAGTCCAGTCGACAAAACAGCCTGCAACTCAGCCTACAACTCCATATAAACCAGCAAACCAGCACCCTCTGCCACCGACTGACCACAAAACCAAGACAAAACCAAGATCCTTTTGCCCAAGCATCCACCGACCAGCATAAAACTCAAAGAGACAAATCCCACC
The DNA here is from genome assembly GCA_963454935.2 of Ilex paraguariensis. Classification (NCBI taxonomy): domain Eukaryota; kingdom Viridiplantae; phylum Streptophyta; class Magnoliopsida; order Aquifoliales; family Aquifoliaceae; genus Ilex; species Ilex paraguariensis. Next base: position 798,400 of record CAUOFW020000737.1, on the reverse strand, counting down.
GACTGCCCAAGCATCCAAGCACCAAGTACATTACCTTCAGCCCGTTACACCAGACCCAATAAACCCAGCCGACAAAATAACTCACCGACTGCCCAAGCAAAATAACGATAAACCCATATCAGTCCACCATCAAAACTGACTGCCCATACACCATACACCATCAAACCCAGCCGAATAGAACCGAACAAACCTATGACCCAAAGCCGATTGCTCCCAACTCCAGCCGACAACTACCCAATACACCAATGGTAACTCCACTGCCCATTACCTTCAGCATCCTATAAGATCGCGTTTTTCATTGTACCTTCGTCCTTCGCACTCTTCGTCACAGTGTTGTCAAGTTACAGGATCGTAGGACCTTTTAAGAGGGGTTGAATCCTCTTCTTCGCTGACATGCTCTTGATGCAATAGATCATTTATTTATATTTACTAGATTTCTGGGCACCGTGACTTGATTATTTTGAAGCTTTCTATACTTTCTTTATCTGTCGCTACTGTTCGACTAGAGGTATATTATTCTCCCTTATTTTATCCCTCTAATTTTTAGAGTTGTTTTTTCTATCACGGATGCCCACGTATTATTGTTGTCATTGCTACTACTGAGGGACTAGAGACTCTTACCGTAGAGACCTCTATTGTTGAGGCTTCTATTAATACTTCCATCGGGCATGTACTGCCTGCTTCTCCTACTTTTATGTTTGACCAGTACACAGTATCTACTGGCACAGTTATTTTACCGGCAATACCGGGAATGATCTCTCAGAAGGTTACGGCACAATTGTTGAATGGTCGTAACTTTGTTGAGTGGTCACGTTCATTCTAGCTTTTCTTGGACCGTGTCGGGAAGCTTGGTTGGCTGACGGAATCTCACCCAAAGCCAGCTGATGCCAACCCTGGATATTCTGCGTGATTCTCTGAGAACTGCGCTATTCTTGGATGGTTATTTGGTTCAATGGAGCCATCTGTTTGCAAGATACACCAGTTTTATAGCTCTGTTCCAAAATTATGGAGCGCATTATCATAGATGTATTCCCAATCAGGACAGAAAGTTCATGTTTATAAGCTTTCTCAGGAGCTCTTATATGCACGGCAAGGAGATATGACTGTTCAGGATTATTATGGTTATTTGACCTAACGCTGGCTTGAGTATGAGACTCTACGTCCTCTGGCTGCTATTCCGAGAATAGAGCCCGAGGGAGCAACATTCTTGTATACTCGAGAACAGGAGGATAGGATTCACAAGTTCCTTATGAGACTTCGTGATGAGTTTGAGGGACCTCGTTCCCATATCTTATCGATGTTGACGCTTCCTTCTCTTTATGGTATATGTGATGATTGAGCAGCATGAGCGCCGCGTCCATATTGCATCACTTCCAGTTGCGGCCTTGACTCCTCCAGCTGATCATATGACCCTTACAGTAGCTGCAGGGTCTCGTTCANGACTTCGTGATGAGTTTGAGGGACCTCGTTCCCATATCTTATCGATGTTGACGCTTCCTTCTCTTTATGAGGTATATGTGATGATTGAGCAGCATGAGCGCCGCGTCCGTATTGCATCACTTCCAGTTGCGGCCTTGACTCCTCCAGCTGATCATATGACCCTTATAGTAGCTGCAGGGTCTCGTTCAGGATCCTCAAGGATGGGCAGCACTCGGACCAACGCCGTCAGGGTGGCCCCAGATCAGCGCAGACAGGGGAATTCTCGTCAGTGTGATTATTGTAGCCGACCAGGACATCTCAGGGCTGCTTGCTGGAAGCTCCATCCAGAGCTTAAGCCACCTCCTCGTGGTCGTACTATTGCTATTGCTGAGGTACCACTATCTACTACCGCTACTGCTCCTCCTTGGCAGAGTGAAATGGATGCTATCACTTCCCGATTGGATATACTTATGTCCGCTCTGACTTCTCAGAGTTTGACTACTACTACAGCCACCACTACAAGTAAACCGCGTGCCTTTCATGCTTGTACCAGTCCGTCTCCCCTTTGAATGCCAGACTCAGGTGCGAATGGTCACATGACAAGTGAAACCCATCACTTCACCACTTTTGACGAGCAGTAACATACACACGTTCAGTTAACAGATGGGACACATGCCCCTATTGTTAGTAGGGGTACAGTCCGCCGCTCAAATGACTTTACATTACATTCGGTTTTTTATGCGCCAAAGTTGGTCATGAATCTATTATTTGTATGTCAGTTAGCCAGAAATTTTTACTGTGCGGTTGTGTTCTTATCTGATTCGTGTTATTTGCAAGACCTGAGTACCAGGAGGATTATTATCAGGGGACATGAGAGAGATGGACTGTATTTTCTAGGCGATCCGCCTCCAGTTCCTCCACCTACATCACCTGAACCTGCTTTATCTTTATCTGTTTCTAGCTTGTATGCTAGTACTTTACCTAGTAATCGTCGTTATGATTTTTCGTCACAAACTGTTCAGTTGTGGTATGACCATTTTGGACATACAAATTTTAAATATTTATGTATGTTGTTTCCTGCTTTGAGTAATGCTTGTGTTGGTGGTAAACTTGACTGTGTTATATGTTCCCTATCAAAACATGTTAGGACCAGTTATATTCCTCGCATACACCAGTCACCCAGGCCATTTGACCTAATACACTCTGATATTTGGGGACCCTCTCCTGTTACTGCTCTATCAGGTGCCCGATACTATGTGACATTTATAGATGACCATACCCGTTATACTTGGATCTACCTTTTGCCAAGGATCAAAATGTCGTGTCGACACGTCCGAAACGTCCGAAACGTTTCGGANAATTGGATCTACCTTTTGCATAGGAAGTCCGATGTACTCCCTATAATCACTCAGTTTTTATAGATGATTAAAACACAATTCGATGTCATTGTTCGTACTCTTCGTTTAGATAATGCCAAGAAATATATGTCTGATGCCTTAGTGTCTCACCTTTCTTCTCAAAGTATCATTTAGCAACTCACTTGTCCATATANTTTGCATAGGAAGTCCGATGTACTCCCTATAATCACTCAATTTTTACAGATGATTAAAACACAATTCGATGTCATTGTTCGTACTCTTCGTTTAGATAATGCCAAGAAATATATGTCTGATGCCTTAGTGTCTCACCTTTCTTCTCAAAGTATCATTTAGCAACTCACTTGTCCATATACTTCTGAGCAAAATGACGTTGCTGAAAGGAAAAAAANAGTGATATATTCTGTTCATTATGAATAATTATATTTAATACTCCATTATAATTATATTTAATACCCACTGTAATTACATTTAATACTCACTATAATTANAGGGCTCTTTTACAGGTTTTATTTCCTAAGCGAACACTTTTTTCGATCCCCCCTCATGTTTTTGGNAAAGGAGTCTGATAGGGATGGTACGTTATATGCTTAGAGGCATGGGAGTACCAAAATTTTATTGGTGTTTTGCTGTTTTGACTTATACCTTTCTGTGCAATCGTACGCCGAGTCGTATTCTTTAGCATAGGGCTCCCTTACAGGTTTTATTTCCTAAGCGAACACTTTTTTCGATCCCCCCTCATGTTTTTGGATGCACATGTTTTATTCAGGATCGGTCTCCTACTCGTCATAAGCTTGATGACAAAGCAATTCGTTGTCTTTGTGAGCTATTGCAATCAGTCTAAGGGGTATCGGTGTTATGATCCTGTTAGGCGTCGTATGTATCACAGTCTAGATGTTACCTTTCTTGAGCATATTCCTTATTTTTCTTCCAGTCCTGTGTCTGCCCCTCCAGTTGATAATACTTTCTTTGATTTTCCATTACCCCTGGAGCCAGAGCCAAAGCCATTGGTCACTATCACTATAGAGTCATCGGTCTCTCCTCCTCCAGAGCCACTCATCGCTGGTACAGAGTCACCGGCCTCTCTTCCTTTACAGGTTTATGTTCGTCGCCCTCGCTCTCATCCCCCTGCTAATGTCCCCTCTATCTCAAGCGATGCAAATAATACTTCTCAGTTTGTTGAGCATATTGATGTACCTGTTGTTAGTACTGATGAGATTGCAGGTACTGAGCCAGTTGTTTTACCTAATGAGACATTGTTAGTGGAGGATGATGATTTAGAGCGTCGTTCCGCGGCGTGATCGTCGTCCAATTGTTCATTATGGTTGGACTGCCAAGATTTTATACTCGATATCTGCTTATGTTTCTTATGGTGATCTATCTCCTACATTTCGGACTTATAGTATGGCCTTATCAGACACGCCGGTTCCTCGCTCTATTTCAGAGGCTATGCAAGAGCCTCAGTGAGTTCTTGCCATGCAGACAGAGATGGACGCTCTTCAGCGTAATCATACGTGGAATCTTGTCTCTTTACCTTCAGGGGTGAAGCCTGTTAGCTGTCACTGGGTTTACACCCTGAAGTTTCTTGCGGATGGTACTATTGATCGTTACAAGACTGTGCTTGTGGCGAATAGCTTTACTTAGTTACCAAGTCGTGATTTTGGTGCTATTTTTGCCCCCGTGGCAAAATTGACTACTGTTCGACTGATTATTTCTCTGGCTGCAGANTTCTGAGCAAAATGGCGTTGCTGAAAGGAAAAAAAAGAGTCTGATAGGGATGGTACGTTGTATGCTTAGAGGCATGGGAGTGCCAAAATTTTATTGGTATTTTGCTGTTTTGACTTCTACCTTTCTGTGCAATCGTACGCCGAGTCGTGTTCTTTAGCATAGGGCTCTTTTACAGGTNTCTTCATCAGTTAGATGTGAAGAATGCATTTCTTCACGATGATCTAGACGAGATTATTTACATGAATGCATCACCGGACTTTCGTGGTGAGGGGGAGTATGCTGAAAAGGTATGTTGACTGCGTAAGTCTCTTTATGGACTGAAACAATNGGATGCACATGTTTTATTCAGGATCGGTCTCCTACTCGTCATAAGCTTGATGACAAAGCAATTCGTTGTCTTTGTGAGCTATTGCAATCAGTCTAAGGGGTATCGGTGTTATGATCCTGTTAGGCGTCGTATGTATCACAGTCTAGATGTTACCTTTCTTGAGCATATTCCTTATTTTTCTTCCAGTCCTGTGTCTGCCCCTCCAGTTGATAATACTTTCTTTGATTTTTCATTACCCCTGGAGCCAGAGCCAAAGCCATTGGTCACTATCACTATAGAGTCATCGGTCTCTCNTAATACTTTCTTTGATTTTCCATTACCCCTGGAGCCAGAGCCAAAGCCATTGGTCACTATCACTATAGAGTCATCGGTCTCTCCTCCTCCAGAGCCACTCATCGCTGGTACAGAGTCACCGGCCTCTCTTCCTTTACAGGTTTATGTTCGTCGCCCTCGCTCTCATCCCCCTGCTAATGTCCCCTCTATCTCAAGCGATGCAAATAATACTTCTCAGTTTGTTGAGCATATTGATGTACCTGTTGTTAGTACTGATGAGATTGCAGGTACTGAGCCAGTTGTTTTACCTAATGAGACATTGTTAGTGGAGGATGATGATTTAGAGCGTCGTTCCGCGGCGTGATCGTCGTCCAATTGTTCATTATGGTTGGACTGCCAAGATTTTATACTCGATCTCTGCTTATGTTTCTTATGGTGATCTATCTCCTACATTTCGGACTTATAGTATGGCCTTATCAGACACGCCAGTTCCTCGCTCTATTTCAGAGGCTATGCAAGAGCCCCAGTGGGTTATTGCCATGCAGACAGAGATAGACGCTCTTCAGCGTAATCATACGTGGAATCTTGTCTCTTTACCTTTAGGGGTGAAGCCTGTTAGCTGTCACTGGGTTTACACCCTGAAGTTTCTTGCAGATGGTACTATTGATCGTTACAAGGCTGTACTTGTGGCGAATAGCTTTACTTAGGTACCAGGTCGTGATTTTGGTGCTATCTTTGCCCCCGTGGCAAAATTGACTACTGTTCGACTGATTATTTCTCTGGCTGCAGAGTACTCTTGGCTTCTTCATCAGTTAGATGTGAAGAATGCATTTCTTCACGGTGATCTGGACGAGATTATTTACATGAATGCATCACCGAACTTTCGTGGTGAGGAGGAGTATGCTGAAAAGGTATGTTGACTGCGTAAGTCTCTTTATGGACTGAAACAATCAGCACGAGCCTGATTCTCTCGCTTTAGTGATGTAGTTGTACGTTTAGGGTTCACCAGATGTCATTCTGATCATACCTACTTCATTCGACGGAATATTTCTGAACAGTGTGTCATCCTTTTGGTATATGTTGATGATATTATTATTGTTGGAGATGATATTTCTGGGACTGCACAGGTCAAGGTAGACCTTGGGAACGCCTTCGATATGAAAGACCTTGAATTTTTGCGATACTTTCTTGGGATTAAGGTTGCTCGTAGCAGCAGAGGTATTATTCTTTCTCAAAGAAAGTATGTTCTGGATCTCCCTCAGACACTGGGATACTGGGGTGCAAACCGGCATCATCAACTATGATTCCAAACCTGAAGCTTACTGCTGAAGGTGAGGAGTTAAAAGATCCGTCTGTCTATCAGAGGTTGGTAGGTAGACTTATCTACCTAGCCAACATTAGGCCAGACATTTCATTCGCTGTCAGCCGAGTTAGTCAGTTCCTGCACGGACCATGTCAGCCTCATCTTGATGCAGTTTATCATATTCTTCGGTACCTCAAGTCTTGTCCTAGACTTGGGTTGCTCTATGCATCAAGATCTCAGACTGGTTCTCTAGCCTGTTATTTAGATTCAAATTATGGAGAAGCATGTGACGGTCGATCTACTACAGGTTTCTGTGCTTTTCGAGGGACTCATCTTATCTCTTGAAAGAGCAAGAAGCAGTCAGTTGTCTCTCACTCGTCAGCAGAGGCAGAGTATCGGGCAATGGCACTTGGCACATGTGAGATTATCTGGCTACGATCGATTCTTGACGAGTTGGAATTTTCAGTGACTTCTTCATCTACATTATATTATGATAATCGATCTGCTATTCAGCTTGCTTCTGACTCTGTATTACACGAGCGGACGAAGTATATAGAGATCGATGTTTACTTTCCTCGGGAGAAGGTTAGCAGTGGTATTGTCACTCCATCGTTTGTGAGGATCAGTGATCAAGTTGCAGATGTTTTTACCAAACCTGTCACTCTATCCATTCTTCGGAACTCTGTTGTCAAGTTTGACTTAGTTGACATTTTTGCGCCTAACTTGAGGGGGAGTGTTGGAGATATAGCAGCAGCCTAGTTTATTAGGGCTTATTAAGTTTTCTTTTTTACATTTTTATCCTTATTATAACTTTCATTGGCTATATATATGGGGCTCTACACTTAATTTGTATCCTTTTTACTCACATTTATCTCAAGTGAAATAAAATTAAGAACATGCCTGAAATTTAGAACCACAATTTCAAGTGGTATCACCAAATAGACATTTATGAAATAGCCTCCATAGACCTTCTGTATCATAAGTTTTCATCAGTTGTTAGCCAATAGCCTTTGACTTCCATGAATACAATAGCCGGCAGTGTGCAAGTCCAAGCCTCTTGTGATATAGGCATGAATGCAAACACGTGTAATATTGCATTTATCCAACGATTGAAGGCCACTACCCGGTCAAGGCCCCCCAAAAGTGTCAGTTATCTCAAAAGAAGTAACTATTTACATTTGTACAGAAGTAAGCTGAAATGGACTTTTGAGCCCAAGGAAAATTTGGTGGTAATTCCTATAACTTCCACGGATATCCATAGCAAAAAGCAATTAAAAAGGCCTAGAAGTCAAATGGGTACCCTGAACTCTGAAGCGTTTTCAGCCTCCAAAGTGTAGTCCAACTCCCCAACTAAGCCTTTCCCAAGCTCATCAGCATAAAGGCGAAGATCACTTTTCCTTTTTGCAATCTTTTGCAACAGCCACAGCTAGAACAATAGCCTACTAAGTTATGCAAGCACTTGAGCCTCAGATAAATGATGAAACAAAATAGGTGAAGATTGATACAAACCCCAAGGCGAAGAATATAGACATCACGAACTACCACGTGATGCAAATTTGGACGTTGCACTTTCACGGCAACACTGAAACCATCATGGGTACTTCCCCTATAGACCTGGTTTTGTGCCAGAGATAGGATAAGACACATATATAGACATACAAGTAAAAACAACTTTTCCGTCGGGATTTACCGAAAGCAANAGGATCTCAGACTGGTTCTCTAGTCTGTTATTTAGATTCAGATTATGGAGAAGCATGTGACGGTCGATCTACTACAGGTTTCTGTGCTTTTCGAGGGACTCATCTTATCTCTTGAAAGAGCAAGAAGCAGTCAGTGGTCTCTCACTCGTCAGCAGAGGCAGAGTATCGGGCAGTGGCACTTGGCACATGTGAGATTATCTGGCTACGATCGATTCTTGACGAGTTGGAATTTTCAGTGACTTCTTCATCTACATTATATTATGATAATCGATCTGCTATTCAGCTTGCTTCTGACTCTGTATTACACGAGCGGACGAAGCATATAGAGATCGATGTTTACTTTCTTCGGGAGAAGGTTAGCAGTGGTATTGTCACTCCATCGTTTGTGAGGATCAGTGATCAAGTTGCAGATGTTTTTACCAAACCTGTCACTCTATCCATTCTTAGGAACTCTGTTGTCAAGTTTGACTTAGTTGACATTTTTGCGCCTAACTTGAGGGGGAGTGTTGGAGATATAGCAGCAGCCTAGTTTATTAGGGCTTATTAAGTTTTCTTTTTTACATTTTTATCCTTATTATAACTTTCATTGGCTATATATATGGGGCTCTACACTTAGTTTGTATCCTTTTTACTCACATTTATCTCAAGTGAAATAAAATTAAGAACATGCCTAAAATTTCGAACCACAATTTCAAGTGGTATCACCAAATAGACATTTATGAAATAGCCTCCATAGACCTTATGTATCATCAGTTTTCATCAGTTGTTAGCCAATAGCCTTTGACTTCCATGAATACAATAGCCGGCAGTGTGCAAGTCCAAGCCTCTTGTGATATAGGCATGAATGCAAACACGTGTAATATTGCATTTATCCAACGATTGAAGGCCATTACCCGGTCAAGGCCCCCCAAAAGTGTCAGTTATCTCAAAAGAAGTAACTATTTACATTTGTACAGAAGTAAGCTGAAATGGACTTTTGAGCCCAAGGAAAATTTGGTGGTAATTCCTATAACTTCCACGGATATCCATAGCAAAAAGCAATTAAAAAGGCCTAGAAGTCAAATGGGTACCCTGAACTCTGAAGCGTTTTCAGCCTCCAAAGTGTAGTCCAACTCCCCAACTAAGCCTTTCCCAAGCTCATCAGCATAAAGGCGAAGATCACTTTTCCTTTTTGCAATCTTTTGCAACAGCCACAGCTAGAACAATAGCCTACTAAGTTATGCAAGCACTTGAGCCTCAGATAAATGATGAAACAAAATAGGTGAAGATTGATACAAACCCCAAGGCGAAGAATATAGACATCACGAACTACCACGTGATGCAAATTTGGACGTTGCACTTTCACGGCAACACTGAAACCATCATGGGTACTTCCCCTATAGACCTGGTTTTGTGCCAGAGATAGGATAAGACACATATATAGACATACAAGTAAAAACAACTTTTCCGTCGGGATTTACCGAAAGCAAATTTATATGCAAAACTACAAGCTAATAATAATTTGAATTTCAACAAAAGAAATAAAAAAAAAAAGCTACCTGACCAAATGAAGCTGCAGCAACAGGTTCTGCAGAGAGGTAGCTAAAGAATGTTTCTACAGGATATCCTAACTCTTCCTCAATGATCTTCATAGCCACAGTTTGGGGAAAAGGAGGGATTTGATCATGCAGCTCAGACAATGCCTGCAATCATAACTAAAACCGAAAATGAAAAATAAAACACAATGTAAAAGTACATATACTCACACATTCACTGCCAAGAACTCTCCAAAACTCGGGCATATATAAGGTACAAAAATCATTGAAGTTATGAGCAATCACTAATCCTAAAGCAAAAGTTACAACCTATTTTGGACAAACAAGCAAAATACTGAGACAAGTGCACACTGCAACAGTATGGAAAAAGGTAAACTCATATCTATTAAAGCAAAACAGGCCAGAACACAGTGCAACACCCAATCTCCTATAAGCTTTCTTATCCTTCCAACACACGAGCATTATTAGCATATACTTCCTCATCATTACTCAACCATAAGATGATAACTATTTAACACACAATACAGTTTACGACAGTGATATCTCAATGAATATAACACAAGAAACAAAGAAACAAAGATTAAAAATCACGGCCGAAACCCTTTATATCATAAGTACAATGTGTTTGAAACTCGACATACACTGGATGTTGCAGACCAAGGTAAAACTTCATAAATATACATGTTTTATCTAACCTTTGAAATTTCGGAGCCAATTATATCTGGCCTTGTCGAAAGTGACTGACCAACTGCATCAACAAGCAAAGGCATATAAATAGAACATTCATAATCTTTTGAATGCAGGGAAATTTTAAAGAGCACAAGCTTAAAATTTACAGAACAATACCACTAAACAAGAGAAGCCAAATAACTGAAACTAGCAAAATAAACAGAATGTCTAAACCATTGGTAAGTAACCTTAATGCCTTAATTGATATTAGTTTATTGGCATTCCTTACCTTTGATAAAAGTGGGGCCCAGGTGTAGCATTGTTTCTTTCAGCACCATCCCAAAATTGTACTGGGAACCGTTCTTATCAACATCATTATTGGCACTTGACCTATATGACCTACGGACAGCTGAAGCTCGAATTCTGAAAACGGCCGAAGCAAAGGAGGCAAACACCTTCCAAAATATGACATTATCAATCAAATGTGGGTGTACTATAATAAAGCATCTTACTAAACCTGTTAACATAATAAACACCAAGTTAACCAACAAGGGCAGAGCCAGGAGTTTATCCATGGATGAGCACTTCGGTCCACAAATCACAGGAGGGTTGTGTGCCATTTTAGAAGGTGAGGGAGTGGTGTACAAATTGGCCTAACCACATGGACTTAAAGTAAATTTTGTCCAATTTATTTCTCATTAAAACAAACAAATTTATATTTATTTACTTAGAGGCCAATTGGAAGAAAATAGTTGTTAATCGTGTTCAAATTAAGAACACAACTAAAAAAATTGTAAAAATGCCAAATCAAGGCTAATCGCCAAAAATCCTAACATAATAAAAAATACTAAACATTCAATTTATGGTCAATCGCAGCTCATATTATCAGAAAAACAATATTGAAGCATGAAAGCAAAGTTTAAAATTTATCTCAAAACCAAAGGTAATGTTGTTGCCAGCACACCGAACCTCAAATAAAAGCAACAGCTCGCCAGAGGCACCAAAGAGTAGTACAATCGTAGATCGCATTTTCTTCTTTCTTGATTTCTCTCTAACTCTCTTAGTTCCTCCCTCAATTTCTTATATGGATATAATCTCATCAGATGAAGATGTTTATATGTGTTTTATAAGTATAAATATTTTTCCACTTTTAGTCATGAATATGATTTTTATATATTTAGGTATCAATTGGTAATGCTTCTTTTCAGAAATTTTTTTCCACAAAACAAGCAATTTCACCAAAAAGTGATCTAGATGAATTTAGTACATAAATTATACTCGTTATGCGTGCATTGTATACTATTATATATGTGATTATGGTTGGAAAAAGTAAGTAACTTACGACAACGAAAAACAAGAAAGCAAAAATGCAAAAACAATTGCTACTTTAAAAAAGCAATACCAATAATTTCAAAAGTGTTACTAAAAGGTACCTTACAAAATGAACCTATATTTTGTTGCACAATAACTCCAAAATTTATACAATAACAAAATGATCTTGTAATTGTTTTTTTTAAAACTTACAAAAGGACCACAATGTGTTTAATCTTACATGTACTTGTTTGAAGTGTGTTCTTAATATGTTCTTAGGAATTAGGTATGGGTCTATCCAAAAGTTATAAGGTGGGCATTGTTAGAGCATACAACCCAAAACCAATTGGAAAAGAATGGATAGACACCTTAAACATATAAACCAACATGTGGTAGTTCTAAACATTCGATGTGTGATACAAATTGTCTTTATACCTTCCCTCACCTGCGGGTCAGGGACCCAACCGTCCTAACAAACAAATAGATAAATATGTATACCAGANGGCATTGTTAGAGCATACAACCCAAAACCAATTGGAAAAGAATGGATAGGCACCTTAAACATATAAACCAACATGTGGTAGTTCTAAACATTCGATGTGTGATACAAATTGTCTTTATACCTTCCCTCACCTGCGAGTCAGGGACCCAACCGTCCTAACAAACAAATAGATAAATATGTATACCAGAATATTCAAATGGATCAGATATTTGCCTCTGACTATCCAAGGCCTAGCTATAATAGCTATAATATCATATTAGAGTATTCAACTCAAAACTAATTAACAATGAGCCCTAAACCCTTGAGCATATAAACCAACCGTGGGTGGTCCTAATCAATCGTTGTGGGATACAAGCTCTTTTTACTAGCACAATCATATATATTTCAAAAATACTTCATATATAATCTACATATAATTTTTAAACCAAAAAATTGGGGGTGGTCGAAAGACCCCGTGACCCACACATAGCTTCGCCCTCGTTGATCAGAAATGTTTCACAACACGTCATGCAGACATTAGAGCTAGTGTAAAACAACTAATCTTGATGGCCCCAAATTCCACTTATGTAACATGTTTCTGTTTCACAAACCACTGAACTCATTTAGTTGGTAGTCAAGGCTTTGCTCAAGTATCACCCAGGTGTTAATATATGANGTCGAAAGACCCCGTGACCCACACATAGCTTCGCCCTTGTTGATCAGAAATGTTTCACAACACGTCATGCAGACATTAGAGCTAGTGTAAACCAACTAATCTTGATGGCCCCAAATTCCACTTATGTAACATGTTTCTGTTTCACAAACCACTGAACTCATTTAGTTGGTAGTCAAGGCTGTGCTCAAGTATCACCCAGGTGTTAATATATGAATTTTCAAAATGTTATCTCAAATTCCTCTCTTAAGGAAAAGACAAGCCATAAGCTTTCAGAGAAAATATTTCAATGAAAACGTCAAAATATATAGCCAATAAAGAGATCCATCCTAAATGGCAAGCAGAAAGACAATGCAAACAACCCCGCAGCTCACCAAAATATCTATTGATAAAAGTGAAGGATATGGACTTTTCTGAAGAATTTGTAAATCAGCAGTTTAATATTCATATAACAAGTCAAATTAAATTTGGTACAAGATAAATAACAGCTTAAAATCTACCAACGTTCAAGTTAAGAGGAAAATAAAAAATAGATAATTATTTAGAATTTGAATAATTTTAAAACTACCTCAATAAGTCGAAAGGCCACTACATGAGGTCTGCGACTGAAATAGTCAGCAACTTCTTGTGGATCATAGACCTCAGGAAGGGGCCTTGTCCACATCTTAGACAGAGAGTAGAAATAGCTAACATATGCATCCAAGGCTTTGAGATCGGCCACAAACAAATCCACACCAGAGAGTTCTGTCAAAGANGGTGGTGATTAGGCGGCAGGAGGAACACGTGACGCAATTGTAAAATGGGAAAATTACACCAGACCTTCTTACATTTGTCGGTTAATCACCTAAACTTCTTATATTTTTAAAATATTATATGCAGACNGCGACTGAAATAGTCAGCAACTTCTTGTGGATCATAGACCTCAGGAAGGGGCCTTGTCCACATCTTAGACAGATAGTAGAAATAGCTAACATATGCGTCCAAGGCTTTGAGATCGGCCACAAACAAATCCACACCAGAGAGTTCTGTCAAAGATGTCATGTTCTGATATAAATATAAGCTACAGAAGAAGATCAATAACAGTGACACAATTTGGAAGGAATGGAACAACACAGGCATAAACACGTATCCATTCAAGTATCATCTAACATACCTAGGTTTGAACATTGACAAGGCAATTGTTCTGCCATAAGATACAACAAGTCTAATGATAAAGCTCTGAGATTACACAATACATTGCCCTCATCCCCAATTCATTTAACCTATAGAGCTAAATTTCCCAGTCAANAAGTCAAAGTCTAGAGAGAAGCTCCGATGGTCGACTCTCTGCTACCTACGTGAATAAGTGACCATGGTCGACTCAACAATAAAACCAAAAAAATATGGGTTTTAGGGCCTAAATTTTAGAGTTTAATAATGAAGTTTAAATCAAATATTAAAACTCATTATAATTTAGCTTAACAAAAAAACTCCGAAAATTTTAAGTCAACAAAATAAAATTTAGAATGTAGCTCTAAAAGTGCGGTCTATCTTACAAATACACATTTATTAAATGACATAAAAATGATTAATACTTCAATAAAAAAGTATAATAATCATCTTTCTCTTCCACACATAAAAATAAATAAAACACATTTCTACTTCTCTCAAACTCAACTTTGTTCTCATTTAAATACAAAACACCAACTAATTAAATTGCTCATTATTATAAAAGACCCACAATAAAAATTAATTAATATAAAAAAAATCAATAAATTTGTTATTAGATAAAATAAAACACAACAAAATAATATGTGAACGTTACAATCATAGACAAGTTAAGGATCATAAAAAAATAATAAAATAATTCAATAACAAGATAATAATAAATTATGAATGCAAATCTATGTGTTAAAAAATGTATACTTAGCCATGATAATCTATGTATATTTACAATTCTTATGGATTGTACTATTAAACAATTGTACGCCGATAACATGAGTATAAAATAATATATATGTAATATTTAATATATATTAAATGCCTAAATTGCTAAAAAAGAAAAACTATGTGATACTACGTTGTAACCTCGAACATCTTTTCTATGATAATACCTTGTAACGGTCTACACATAAGTTTTGATAAATTAAAAAAATACATAAAATATAGAGTAACACATATATTATATTTAATCCTTCTGTATCATTTAGTAACCAATTTGTCTCAGAAATTAGTTTCATGGACAAAGACTCAACAATAAGAGACGAGCAGAGATTATCATTGTTGCGAGATGCACAAACACTTCGATCCTTTGAATGGGAGGACGCATAGCAAGACTGACCCTAAGACCCGACCATAAAAATAGTCGCCCAGGCCCCCAATTTAATTTGTACCCTCAGTTCACCTTCATGCTCTAAGATCTCGTTTGAATACCCAATTTATTTCATAAGTCTATCTAAAATTTTATAGAAAGTTTTAAAGTACAATAATTTTTTCATAAGTCTATGTAAAGCATTATATAAAGTCCTAAAATACAATAAAATCTTCTAAAAAGATCTAAAAATAGCTATTTCTAGCTTTAAAAATAGTCATTTCTCTCAAATTCTTTCCACTGTTTTTTTCTCCACTCTCATTGCCTCCCTCCAACTTTTTCTCTCCCTTTCCACTCTCATTATCTTACTCTGGTTCTTTTCTTTATCTCTAGCTCTCTTGTTGTTTTTTTAATACTTCATTCAATTTATTCATATATAAAATCCTGATATCACAATTACATCCAATTTATTGTCTAATCTTGCATCGATCCCAAAACTACTAAAGTATTGAAAATAAATCATAATGCAACTCTATGTAAAATGTCAAATAATCGTTAAAAAAATTATTATCTTCCTAAAATATTAAATGAGGTCTTGCTTTAGGCCTCGATTTGTATTGGGCCACCTTTAATCCTGAAGAATAGTGAACATACTCATTTCTTAAATGAGGACGCATATTTTAGGTTATGGATTTAAAGTCACAAATATATGTTGTAAGTTGAAATTGAGATTTTTATAGCAACTTATCAATTGCATTATCTTTTGTCAAATAAAACAATGGAAACTTTTGACAAAACTTTTGATTGGTTGAGAATAAAGATCTGTGTTGTAGTACGTGTTCTTATACGTCAGTGCCAAAAATTTAATATATAGTGCGTTGAGAATTGATGTGACTGACTTTCAAACTGACATGTTGAAACAATTGGAGTCTTTAAAAGACTTGGTGTAGAAAGAAAATTTGAATTGAGTGAACGAATACAAGTCTATTAAGAAATCAATATTGAAAGGGGTAAGAAAATGTGTGTATGCCCCCAACAATGGATGGCTTGACACAT
This sequence comes from Ilex paraguariensis, assembly GCA_963454935.2. Taxonomy (NCBI): domain Eukaryota; kingdom Viridiplantae; phylum Streptophyta; class Magnoliopsida; order Aquifoliales; family Aquifoliaceae; genus Ilex; species Ilex paraguariensis. The sequence continues at coordinate 782,258 of CAUOFW020000737.1, read as the reverse complement.
ATTGAAATGCTTGAGGAATGATTGTAGCGATAAGTGAAAAGTTGATATTTGAAAAGTTCATGCTACTACAAAAAAACTCGTGAAACAGGTTGAAGACCTAAAGCTCTCTAGGAAGGGAGAATCCTGTCGTTATGATTTGTTTTTTTTTAGAATTTAAGATCTTACTCTTAAAACTCCAATTGCTATGGTTGTTTTATTTTTTTGTAACTTAGGATGTTACTATTACACTCTCACTCTTAGAGTTATGACTGATTTCTTTTGGAATGAATTTAAGAAAATCTGAAAATATATTTGTTATGACTAATTTCTTTTCGAACGAGTTTAAAATGATTTTGCCGTATAAAAATATATTTGCTATGTTTGGTTTATTTTACAATGAGTTTAAGAAGATCTTGTTGTATGAAAATATATTTATGTGTAACTATAAATTGAATACATTGTAAAGTACGATATTGAGAAATGGTCAACATAAGATGTTCATCTCGGGACTTATTTTGTTTAGTCTTATTTTTATAGTTTTCTTCCATCTGGACAACTATAAAATATGTTATCCGCACAGTCATATAGACACAAAGTGAACCGATGTAGCACAAAATCATTTTGGCCTGGGTATTCAATTGCCAAAAAACAAAAGAAACAGGACAATTTCATGAGCTATCAACAAATCTGGCATTACTATTTACGTAGGTCGTTCTTTTTGCTGGATAAAACGAGGGGAACACAATATTTGTGTATATTGTGAATTTTATGACCGATGATAACAAGACATTTGAGGACTATCTCAATGTTTTTGGGTGTTTAAACAATCTTCAGTTATCGTAAATTTCTCTACCAAAATTTATTTCTTCTTATCCCTAAACGCCCAACTTTTGTGGATAACAAAGGAGAAACAATAAGATGTATGTTATCAATATGAATTGTAGACTCATAACTGATTAAGAAAAATGTCTTTAGGCTTATATTAATTAAAATAACACGATTACATAACATAAACAATAAATAAGTCAATTTAGCTTCCTCTACTGGTAATCATATTTTGATACCATATGTAGTATTTAATTGATATTATATTAAGAAGATATCTAGTAATTTTATTTCTTGATCTTGTATTATATAAGAATTATTTTAGAATTTAAATATTGTTAATTCAATTTAGTAAAATGTGAATCATTTATGTTTTTAATTTATGGGGAACAATGGTTCATGTATTTAGTTGGAAAAAATGAAAATCTAGTCCTATGGTTTTTCAACAAGAGTGACATGAAATGAAGATAATACGAACTTGAAACGACAAGATTTGAACATGATATAACATGACCCAATTGACATCCAGAATAAAAGGTATTAAGATTCTTTATGTATTTTTCTTCAATAGTAGATCACACACAATCTATATGATAAAATACATATGAGTTTGAAAATTTATCCCCTATACATTTTTCCCCTAAAAATATCACATCATTCAATTCTATCACATGTTTAATCATTTAACATTTAATTAATTTGTAATTTAACACAATTTTTATTTTATACATTGTTCATACATGATAGTATACATGTGTTGAAAATATTTTGTCGAGTTATACATTTTGAGAAAATTTTGACTTTATTTTAAAAAAAATAATAGGTAAAAATTAATTTTAAATGATGTAATGAAAGAAACAAAGAAATAAAAATTAGTTATTTGGTATAGTGTGATCAATTTTTAAAATATTCGAATTCTATATTTCATTGTGTTTTCAGGCAGAAGTTATAACTAGTGTATTAATAAGGGACTCATTTATATAAAGCAGGTCCCATTCCTACTTAAATTTATGATAAGTGATCTATTACTGATAGAAATTGAGGGGAAAAAAAGTTAATAGACAAGATCCAAATTGATTAAAATGGGAATCCCAATCCTACGGCCTACAACCAACCACCTCTCTTAAGCATGTTATCAACACATCACATGGGGACAAATCCTTTTTTGTATGACAAGCCACTTTAGATTTGATTCAAATTTTTGTTCATGAACTAGTAAGGTTAGCCAAATTTTATTTTAATATTAAATGAGCCAGAAAATTGTCCTTTAGTCCACCTTTCTAGAATACCTTTTTTATATTCTAACGGTTAAGAGTGTTCGGGTCAACTTACATATATTTCGATTAATCCCCTTCTCAGTCTAGTCAAAGACAAACTATCTACGCCGTAACTAAAGTATTGATGAGAGATAAATCTCTTGTTAAAATATTTTAACTAAAAGAGTATTTTTTATGTGGGAACTCAATCCCACATCGACTGAACATCCCAAGATACTTGAGTATATATATGTACTAGTATTATCTAACATTTGAATCAAAGAGAGGTCTTGGGACTCTCACATGCGCAAGGATGGGATTGGCGGAGGAGATACAGATTTTTAAAATCTACAAGCTACACTGGGGTGCCTAGTCCACGACCTGGGTAGTGAGTCCCCCTGGCTCGCCAAAATAAAATATTAACTAGTATTAAACTCACTTTTTAATATTTTGTTTAATTATTTTCTGTCATTACTTCTATAATAAAATTTCAGTTGCTGAATACCAAAAACCTCCAACGGCTAGTATTCCAACAGTCATATTTTGAGTTATTATCCAATTAAGTATAGAAGTAATTACATACTATTAAACATATATATATACATATTTTCAGTATAGATATACTATCTTATATCAACTATCTTTTTACTGTATAAGTTTATGGGCAATATTCAAAGGTGTGTGTGAAGCTTCTGCTTCATTCGATTGTGCAGATCTGAGTGAAACAACAGTCAATAGGTTGGGCTGTTGTATCCTGGGGACGACGCGCTACTACCTTCTACACTGTGAATATTTCATAAAAGGGCGCAAATCGTCTTAAGAAAGCGACCTAGTCTGCGTCTCACCCTGCCGTTCACTTTATTTGCATCCAATTTTTTCCAACATCCCTCATGTCTTGACTCATAAGAATTATCAAGATTTGAACTTAAAACGTCTAAATTTATAGTCCGTCTCTGTTACCATTTGAAATATCACGTGGAGTTTAGGATGCCTTGTTTGATCCATGGTTGGCTCAACAGTAGAGCCAAAAATGCATGAGTTTTAGGCCCTACATATAAAAAAGATTCAAATTTTAGAGTTCAATAATAAAGTATAAATCAAAGATTAAAACTTATTATAATTTAGTTTAACAAAAAAAAAAACTTCTCAAAGATTAAGTCAACTGAATAATTTTAGAATTTAGGTCAAAAAAGTATAGTCCACTTCACACATATGCATTTATTAAAGGATAGAAAAATAGTTAACACTACAATAAAAAGTATAATAAGAATCTATCTATCTATTCCACAAATAAAAATAAATCAAACACATTTTTTTCTTCTCTCAAACTCGATTTTATTCTCATTTATACACTAAAACGCCAACTAATTAAATTGTTCTTTCTCATAAACGATCCGCAATAAAAACTAATTGATATAAAAAAAACTTTCAATAAAATTATTATCAAAGAAAATAAAATACAACAAAACAGTAAGTGAATGTTGAATACATAAACAAGTTAAAAATTATAAAAAAATAATAAAATAATTCAATAACAAGATAATAAGAAATTATGAATGCATACTGAAAGTCGATAATGTAATACTATAATTTTCATGAAAAAACATGCATAATAAGTAAGAAGAACATAAAAATAGTAATGAAATAATAAATTATATTCCTGTGACGCCCCTAAAATCGGTGGTCATTTGTTAACCATTGACCATTCGTCAACCCGCAGAAATACCCGTGATTGTTGCACAACTTGACGTTACGTCAATAACATCCCTTAACTGGGATTATAACCCACACGGGAAACCCGTGTTCATTTAATCATTTGATTCAACTGTGGTCCAATGTACCACAATTCATACGTCATCATAGTCCATTTACATCCTTGGAACTCAAAAACCCATAGTCCAAAATTTTGGCAAAGTAATTTTAAAAATTTTAAAATTTTGGAAAGTGTACCGGTAGGCTGTACCGGTAAGGTTTGCCCACTGAAAAAGTTGTATCGGTACAGGTAACTCATTGAAAATTTTGTACCACTATGGTTAACCCTCTAGAAAATTTGTACCGATACGGGTAACCCATTGAAAAATCTATACCAGTATGGGTAACCCATTGAAAAATCTGTACCATTAAGGATAACCTTCTGAAAAATTTGTATCAATACGGATAATCTACTGAAAAATCTGTACCGGTATGGGTAACCCTCTGTACCTTGTCATACCGGTACAAATTTTTCAGTGGTTTATTTCTTACCTAGAATGCTTTATGGAATGAGTAAGTGTATAGAATAACTTAGGTCACTTGATTATGGTTATGAAAATGAGGACATTGTTATGGAAATGACTTAGACCAATTTATAGTAAAGTTTGGTATAGGAAAATCTTGTGTGATAACATGAAATGCTCAATAGAGTACCAGTACGGATAACCCTCTGAAAAATCTAGAAAATTTGTACCACTATGACGAGGTACAGAAGGTTACCCGTATTGGTACAAATTTTTCAGAGGGTTATCCGTATCGTTACTCAATTGAGCGTTTCATGTTATCACACATGATTTTCCTATACCAAATTTTACTAGAAATTGGTCTAAGCCATTTTCATAACCATTTCCTCATTTTCATAACCATAATCAAGTGACCTAAGTTATTCTATACATTTACCCATTCCATAGAGCATTCTAGGTAAGAGGAAATCCTACCTTTTGAAACGTGATATGAAAGGTAGAAAGTCTCAATAACATTTTCCAAATCCAAAACCCTTGATTTTCCCAAGTCTCATCTTTAAATCTTCTGTGAAATCCTTCGTTTTTGGTACGTAGAAGTAGACGTAGCCCTCGTCACGTAGACAAACTTTTAACTCTTGCCTCGACAAATTCTGACCGACGGAACTCCGTAGATCGCAAAGAGAGAGGTAGAAATCTTGACTTTTCTCTTCTCTTCCAACGTGTGAGACCAACTGATCAAGTGGGAAAATATCATATATTTCTCCCTATTTATAGCCTTTAATTGCGCGGTCCACATCGCACCGCACATTTCTTACTTTCAAGTTTATTTTTATCTTGAAACGACTTAATTTTATTTCGGTTTAAATTTAAATTATTTTTATTTAAAATTTCCTTCAATTATAAGAAAATTTTATATTTTTCATTTTTTGGGGACGTTTGTGAGGTCATCTGACCCTTAGTCATCTCGAAAAATGTAAAAATTCGACTATCTCGGAATTCGATGAAAATTGAGAAGGTAGCTCAATTTTGCGATACAAATCCAACGGTGAGATCGGTTGCATCATTAGAGATCTAGAAAAATATGAATTTTAATTCCCCATCATAGTGCCAAATTTTAATTTTGCCCTTTTTTAGAAAAAGTTCAAATTTACCTTGATTTTATATTCTTCACCCCTTAAAAGAATTTCATCCCCGAAATTCACACACACACATGCACATTCAATCACATGCATATGCGACAAGTATATCATACTCATAACTACAAAAATGTACCTCCATCATCGAATAAGAAAGGATAACTAGTACAGATAATGTCTTCGTGCTCCCATGTTGCCTCCTCCACTCCTCGGTGCTGTCATAACACCTTTACTAGCCTCATGGTCTTGCCTCGCAAAATCTGATCCCGACTATCCATGATGCGCACCGGTCCGTCCTCGAAGGTACTAGCTGCATCAACAACAAGTTCGTCACAATCCACCACATGAGTCGGATCTGGGGTGTATTTTTGAAGCATAGAGACATGAAACACCGCATGAACACCTGATAAATTTGACGGTAATGCTAACCAATAAGTAATTGTACCAACCCTCTCAAATACTTCGAAGGGCCTGATATATCTCGGAGACAACTTTTTCCGCTTTTCAAACCTGAGCACTCCTCTCTTAGGCATCACCTTCAAGAAGACATAATCTTCCACTTCAAACTCTAGAGGTTGCTTCTTCTATCGACTCTGGGACGTAAGAAGATGCTTTCGTATTACGTCCACCTTCTCCGAGGTGTCTAGAACCAATTCTGGACCCGTAGAGGGTCTCTCTCTAACTTTCGTCTAATAAATCAAAGAATGACAACGCCTCTCATATAGTGTCTCATAAGACGTCATCTGTATGCTTGCCTGATAACTGTTGTTGTAGACGAACTCCACAAAGGGTAGGTATTGCTCCCAGCTACCCTTGAGATATAGAACACATGCCCGTAACATGTCCTCTAAAGTCTAGATGGTCTTCTCTGATTGACCGTCCGTTTGGGGATGAAAAATAGTACTCATCATCAACTGTGTCTCCATTGCTCGTTGGAAACTTTTTCAAAAATGAGCTATGAACCTGGGATCCCGATCCGACACTATAGATACAGGCACCTCATGAAATTGGACAATCTCCCGTATATACAACCTGCAGAATTCTTCTAGTGTGAAGGTCATTCGTACAATCAAAAAGTGTGTCGACTTTGTAAGTCGATCCACTATCATCCACATCGCGTCATGTCCCTACAATGTCTGTGGCAAGTGGGTCACAAAATCCATCGTGACATACTCTCATTTTCATTTAGTTACCTCCAAAGGCTGGAGTAACTCTGTTGGTCTCTGGTGTTTCGTCTTAACCTGTTGACATGTGAGATATCGGTTAACAAAATCTTCGACGTGTCTCTTCATCCCGCTCCAATAATACTAGCGACGAAGATCATGGTACATTTTCGTGCCACCTGGGTGCACAGTAAATTGGGAGCAATGAAATTCCCTAAGAATCTCCTCTCTTAACTCCGCAGACTGGGGATCCACAAATTTTCTCCTAAATCGAAGACTATCATCTGTATGAATGGTCCAACCCTCGTCACCTGTATCTGACTGTACTCAGTTCCTAACGAATAAAATTTATGTATCCTGTCCCTGAGACTCGATCACTATGCTCAGTAGGGAAGATATAGCCACCAAACTCCTAAAACACCCTGAGCCTGACCCATGTAGCATAGCTCGAACTGTCTCACCGTCTCGAGCATCTACCGCTCCCAGAAAGCCACACTAGCTAAAACTTCCCGTGACTTTTGACAGAGTGTATCAGCTATCACATTTGCCTTACTGGGACGGTAATGCAAAGTGAAGTCATAGTCTTCCAGATACTTTATCTACCTGCGTTGTCTCATATTGAGGTCCCGTTGTGTGAAGATATACTTCAGACTCTTGTGGTCCAAAAATACCTCGAACTGNTCTACTCAAACTTAACCTCTTTTCGAGTCAACTTGGTCATAGGTACGGCTAAGCGAGAGAAATCCTCAATGAACCTTTGGTAGTATCCTGCCAATTTCCAGAAATTGTGTATCTCGAAGATTGACTTCGATCTCTCTCAATTTATGACTGACTCAACCTTCTCCGGGTCCACGGATACACCTGAAGTCGACACCACATGCCCCAAGAATTTCACCTCGGTCAGCTAAAATTCACACTTGTTAAACTTGGCGTATAACTTATGGTCTCTTAAGGTCTGAAGAACAGTTCTCAAGTGACTCTCATGCTCCTCCTCAGACTTGGAATAGATCAAGATGTCGTCAACGAACACTATGACGAACTGATCTAGATAGGGTTGGAACACCCTATGCATTATATCCATAAATGCCATCAAAGCATTCATCAATCCAAAAGGCATCACAGTGAACTCTAAATGTTCATACCGCGTTCTGAACGCCGTCTTAGGGATATCCGCCTCCATAACCCTCAATTGATGGTAACCGGTAAGAAAATCTATCTTGGAGTAGACCTGCGCCCCCTCTCAGCTGATTAAACAAATCATCAATCCTCGACAAAATATACCTATTCTTGATAGTAACCCGATTTAACTGTCAGTAGTTTATGCATAGTCAAAGGGTATTGTCTTTTTTCTTGGCAAACAACACTTGAGCGGCCCAAGGCGAAGTGCTCGATCTAATAAAGCCCATGTCCAACAATTTCTATAATTGGGCCTTGAGTTCTTACAACTCAGCTGGCGTCATCTTATGTGGAATCATAGAAATGGACGATGTACCGGGATACAACTCAATGGTGAAGTCTACATCCCTATGTGGAGGTAATCTCTATAGTTCATCCAAAAAAATATCTTCATACTCACAAACCACCCGAGGTAGACCTAACTCCTGTCTAGCCTCGTCTTCTAGGGTAAGGCTTGCTAGCCAACCCATCAATTGTTCGTGCCAACGAGAGTCATACACTACTTGGGGTAAAACGTCATACTTTTCCCCTTAGAACTTGAAATAAACACCCTCCGGTGTGTAGGCGGTGACCCTCTTCCAATCACAATCAATGACGACTCAATGTGCTGCCAACCAGTCCATCTCAAGGACGACATCAAACTTCGACATGTCCATGACCCTAAGGTCCACAGTGAGTAGAATTTCTGAGATCTCTAACTCACAATCCTGACAAATTTGGTTAACACTCACCCTAGCTCCTAGGAGAGAACTCACATGTAAAGGCTCTTCCAATGTCTCAACCTCTCACTTATGGGTAAGAACATTATTTGACTCTAGTGTATCTCATTCTTTTATTGCTGCATTAGGCTTAGTTTGAGGTGTGATGGCATAGACACGCCCTTGGGTCCCTAGAGTCCCACCTTATAAGCCCTTTCCTCGACCTCAACCCCATGTTCTAGCCCATCTGACCTGATTGCGGAGTCCCAGCTCGTGAAGTAGTAGTGGCCTGAGTAGCACCCTAAACTTGGTACTGACTTCTCTAGCCCATGGTGGGGTAGGGAGGAACAAAATATGTCTGTGCATGCCCCACCGATGATTAGGACTGAAATGACCCTTAGTTTTGGGATCCCTGCCTCTGAGGGCAATCTTGTTTCACATGACCCGACTAGTGACAATGAAAACATGTTCATTGACTAGCCTGATAGGAAAGCCTGTGATTTCTTCCCCTTTCGGAGGATTGACCTTGGCATTGGCCTTGATTGCCACGATCCTGTTCCTATGGAGTAGAAGGCCTCTGCCTCTTTCCCGAACTAGAAGAAGAGGATTGACCTTCCTTCTTCTTATCTTTAGCACCCGTTTCCCAGATATTTCATACGTTCTCATCTTTTCTCTCAATGACCATAGTTGTTGTGACCATCAAATCCAAGTTTTGCAGGCAGTGGCCCACAATTATACCCCTGATGGACAATTCCAGACCATCCTCAAACTTTTTCACCTTGGCCATGTCTGTGGCCAAGTAGTTATCGGCGAAACTGGCTAGTTCGCTGAACTTAGCCACATACTCCATCACCATCCCTTGTTTCAAATCCAAGAATTCCTGGGCCTTAGCATGTCTCACGGCCACTGAAAAATATTTACCCATGAAGAGCTCCTAGAACTCTTCCCATGTCATTAACTCTAAGTTCCTTGAGTCCTTTACTCAATTCCACCACAATTGGGATTTTTCCTCTAGTTGTAATGTAGCTAACGTTATCTTAGTGGCATCGGAAGTGATCTTCATAGCCCTTAAGATCTTATTGACTTGTCGGAACCAACAGTCAGCCACCATCGGATCCGCTCCCCCCACAAAAGTCAACGACTAATATGCATTAAACTTCTGAAGGTTACTCGAGCCTCCTTGATCCATATTTGTACTAGTCTGTGCAATGATAGTAGCCACAACACCAATAGCCTCCAAAAAAGCTTGATGGTCAAAGGCGGGTGGTGGTTGATCATTGTTCTGCCCATCGCCTCGGGGTCCTCTTCCCCTATTAGCCATCTACACACATTTCAGACAGCAATAGAGCCTCACATAGTATCCCAAAGTAGGGACCAATTTTAAACTCTGAGATTTCTCTTATTGTCTCTCTAATTGTGCGTGTGCCACCACTAATAGACATTTACACCTTGAACTATCTCGTTCATCCCATTTTTTGAACCCTAAGGTTATGTTTTCTAACCATAGTGTTTCTCCTTTTCATATAGATTTCACCATGCATATAATTCACATAACACATAGCACATAACATATAGCAATTTAAGTACATAACATGAAATTTATAATGAATGCAATGGTCTAGACCTATGCCCATCAAGCCCTAGGTAATTCGCATACCTAGGCTCTAATACCAAGCTGTGACGCCCCTAAAATCGGGGGTCATTTGTTAACTGTTAACCATCCATCAACTCGCGAAAATACCGATAATTGTCGCGCAACTCGACGTCACGTCAATAACATCCCTTAATTGGGATTATAACCCACATGTGAAACCGTGTTCATTTAATCATTTGATCTAACTATGGTCCAATATACCACAATTCATATTTCATTATAGTCCATTTACATCCTTGGAACTCAAGAACTCATGTCCAAAAGCTTGACAAAGTAATTTTAAAATTTNTAGAGCCTCACATAGTATCCCAAAGTAGGGACCAATTTTAAACTCTGAGATTTCTCTTATTGTCTCTCTAATTGTGCGTGTGCCACCACTAATAGACATTTACACCTTGAACTATCTCGTTCATCCCATTTTTTGAACCCTAAGGTTATGTTTTCTAACCATAGTGTTTCTCCTTTTCATATAGATTTCACCATGCATATAATTCACATAACACATAGCACATAACATATAGCAATTTAAGTACATAACATGAAATTTATAATGAATGCAATGGTCTAGACCTATGCCCATCAAGCCCTAGGTAATTCGCATACCTAGGCTCTAATACCAAGCTGTGACGCCCCTAAAATCGGGGGTCATTTGTTAACTGTTGACCATCCATCAACTCGCGAAAATATCGATAATTGTCGCGCAACTCGACGTCACGTCAATAACATCCCTTAACTGGGATTATAACCCACTTGTGAAACCGTGTTCATTTAATCATTTGATCTAACTATGGTCCAATATACCACAATTCATATTTCATTATAGTCCATTTACATCCTTGGAACTCAAGAACTCATGTCCAAAAGCTTGACAAAGTAATTTTAAAATTTTCAAAATTTTGGAAAGTGTACCGGTAGGCTGTATCGATACGGGATGTTCACTGGAAAAGCTGTACCGGTATGGGTGACCCACTGAAAAATCTGTACTGGTACAGTTAACCCTCTAGAAAATCTGTACCAGTATGGGTAACCCACTAAAAAATCTATACCAGCACGGATAACTTTCTGAAAAATCTGTGCCAGTACAAGTAACCCTTTGTACCTCGTCATATCGGTACGCCATACCGGTACAATTTAGCGACTTTTGCCTATTTCACCTATTTTCAATTTCTAATCCATTCCAAACCATCCCACCAACTTCCAAAACATGTTTAATAAGGTTTTTCACATGAAAACTCATTATATACAAGTTATATTACAGATAATTCCATACGATTACATGTCCAATATATAATTTTCACAAAAATTATACAGAATGAGCTATCAAAAGCCACAAGTCGACTCTCTTCATCTTTGAAGCTCAAAATGAGAGTCCTCCGCCGGTGTGAACCTTGCACCTGAAATGTTTTCCCTTATAAGGTTTGTTACGCTCAATAGAGTAACTCCTACAGAGGCTATTCTTCTCCCCTAGATGCACATGAATGTGTATATGCAACAATCAAACATCAATTTCCATTATAAACAAGAAGATGCCATTCAATGTTAGAATTTTACTATGTCATGTCATGATATAAGATGACACTCATTCATGCACTTTAATCCGAGTGCTCATCGACTCCTACAATACAATGCAATGCTAATGTGTAGTAAATCTATCATTGATAAATTTCATCCAATGATCATTTTGAAATAAAGGTCATGTGTTTATAAAACCAAATTTTGTTAGATGATACACATCGAATGACCATTTGTAATACAAAATCATGTGTCTTTGTTGGATATCAAATTTTGGAATCACACCGCTGGCTCCATACGTCATTACACTTTACTTGCATCATCAGAAGTATATAAAATCAAGTAACTAGGTCTTACACCCGAGGGAGTGTCTAACACTTCTTGTTATACCCGACATAAGTTTTTCATGCAACATGTGACTCTGTCTGATATTAAATCCAATTTTTTTGAGTCCGCTCATCAATCACCAAGTATGATGATTGATCCAACCATGCACACACACACCTATACTCATGTCCATGAATGTATTTCCCCCGTGCAAATGCAATGTCATACACCATTGCAATCTCAATGTCATACTTTATATGTAATGAATGTCATATGAGCTAATTAACCTATATATATCAACATATGTTATGATAATTTATATCAATTGCACATAATTACCATAATTCATCACAATGTCAATACACCAACTAGCACATATTAACATTTGTATCCAACACAAACCTCAAACATGTTATACATAACTCATGTCATAACAAACTCAATTTTCACATAGACATTAGAAAAATACCTTAAAGGCATAATTCATGTTATCACACAAGATTTTCCTATATCAAACTTTACTAGAAATTGGTCTAAGCCATTTTCATAACCATTTCCTCATTTCCATAACCATAATCAAGTGACCTAGGTTATTCTATACACTTATCCATTCCATAGAGCATTCTAGGTAAGAAATAAACCAAGGTAGGAGGAAACCCTATCTCTTGAAGCGTGATACGAAAGGTAGAAAGCCTCAAGAACACTTCCCAAGCCCAAGACCCTTGATTTTCTCAAATTTTCTCTTTAGATCTTCAATGAAATCCTTTGTTTTTTATACGTAGACGTAGCCCTCGTCGCGTAGACGAACTTTAATTCTTGGCTCGATGAATTCCGACCGACATAACTCCTTAGATCGCAAGGAGAAAGGTAGAAATCTTGTATTTCCTCTTCTCTTCTCTTCCAACGTGTGAGACCAACTGATCAAGTGGGAAAATATCAGATATTTCCCTCTATTTATAGCGCCTTTAATTGCGCGGTCCACATCGCACCACACATTTCCTACTTCCGGGTCTGTTTTTGTCCTGAAACGACTTAATTTTATCCCAGTTTAATTTAAATTATTTTTATTTAAACTTTCCTTCAATTATAAGAAAATTTTGTAATTTTTATTTTTTGGGGACGTTTGTGAGGTCATCCGACCCCTAGTTGTCTCGAAAAATATAAAAATTCGACTATTTTGAAATTTGATGAAAATTGACAAGGTAGCTCGATTTCGCAATATGAATCCGATGGTGAGGTTCGTTGCATCATTCGAGCTATAAAAAAAATACGGATTTAATTCTGCAATATAGTGATAAATTACCAATTTTTCTTTTTTCGAAAAAAAATTCAAATTTACCCAAGTTTTACAATTCCGACCATTACAATAGTCACCCGGGGCATCAATTTTCACATGTCTATGTAAAACCTTATATAAAATCCTAAAATATAACAAAACCTTCTAAAAAAAATCTAAAAATAACAATTCCTAGTTTTTAAATAGTAATCTCTTTCAAATTCTTTTCACTATTTTTTTCTCTACTCGTACTGCATCTCTCCAACTTTTTCTCTCCCTCCCACTATCATTGTCTTGCTCTGATTTTTTGTCCTTATCTTTTACTCTTTTGCTGTTTTTTTAAAACTTCATTTAATTTATTAGTCTGTAAAATTCTGACTTCACAATTGCACCAAATTTATTATCTGATTCAATCCGATCCCAAAACTAATAATACATTGAAAATAATTTATACCACAACTCTTTGTAAAAAATCTAATAATCGTTAAAAAAA